>BQNB010141544.1:0-17256 GCA_026074375.1 Tanacetum coccineum
AGCTAGACTCGAAGTCACAAGTCCTGACGTGACTTCTCCTTCATCATCCACCTCATCTTCTATTTTGACAAAAGCAGGGCGCTTAATTTTGAAGTTTCTATTTCTCCATCTATCGAATTCCATCTCCTTTCTTGGTAAAGTTATATCTTTTCCTCCCATTTCAAGACTAGCCTATTCACAGTGATAGTGGGGGCTGTAGGCTTTATGTCGTTCTTAATCCCTTTCTCTTCCTTACAAAGGGATTCAGGTATCATATGGAAGCTTATCTTACTCTTTCCAAATCTTAAAGTTATGGTGCCCTTATCAAACTTAACCACGGCCTTAGCCGTTGTCAGGAATGGTGTTCCTAAGATGAAAGACCTCTTTTCGTCTTCCTTATTGTCTAAAATCACAAAGTCTACGAGGTACACATGCTCAACAACCTTAACTAATACGTCATCTGCTATTCCTAAATGGTAGATATACGAGTGGCTAGCTAGAGAGAGTCTAATGTCCGTCTCAACATGCCTTTCGTCAGTTAGTTTCATGTAGGTAGAGAGTGGCATGAAGTTAACGTCAGATCCTTGGTCTACTAGGGTGTTCATGCATTTCAGGCCTCCTATGTTACAGGGTATTTCGAAGTTTCCTTCGATGTCCTCCTTCCTTGTTATATTTTTTCTAAGGATTGCTTCATAAACAGGCCCCCTAGGTAATAAATTGTAAGTCATTCCTTTTGTTTTTCCAACTCGGGATTCTGATAGGGAGTCATTGAACCTATAATTATCAACAAGTCCCTCTATTAGTTTCTCATTGATCCTATGCTTCAGGTAATATTCTACAGGCTGAGAGCTGGGTGCCTCGGTCATTTCTTCTTTTCCAGCTTTTCTGATTGGTTCATTTTTGATCTCATTTTCAGCTTCATTCTCATTCTCGGCTTCCTTTACTGGCATTCTTGTTTATGTTCCGATAGGTTTTTTAATGTCGTCGTCGGTTGCTACGTCATTATCTTCGTTCCTCTCTTCCTCCCCTCTGTCTAGAGAGATAGAATTTATGGTTTTTTATGACGGGGGATTTGGCCTCTTCTCTAATTAGCACTTTTTTAGGAGCCCTGCTGGTTGTGAGTTCCTTAAGAAGCTCAAACATTTTTGCCATCCTATCGTTTATCTCCTCTCGCTGTTTGAAAATAGCATTCTAAAATATTTCCATCCTTTCGGTGTGTGCTGCCATGTAGTCCCATACTCGAGCTTCAAAAGTGGTTCCTAACGCCTAGGACTGAGGGATTGGGTCGGTATGTTCGTGAAAAGTTAAGGGGCTCTGCTTTGGTGGTTCATTCTGGTTTTGTGGGCGAGGGTTTGAGTAGACTTCTTCGACATAAGCTTGAAGGACGTATGTTGAGCTTGGTCTGGGCGTCGGTTGCGATCCCTTTAGTGGCTTGTTCAAGAAAGAGAGAGTCCCTTTGACGGAGAGAAAGACTCCGGGGATAGATAGTCAATGGCTTATGAGGAAGACATCTCCTCTGTTTTTGCTCTTCTTTTTTGCCTTTGGGCTTTTTGACTGTCCAACTCAATATCTTAAAATAGAAGTCATCTTTCTTCAAAGGCCGTTGACTCTGCTTCCTTGATTGAATAATCGAAGGTGAATCAATCAGACAGGACGGACGTGTGATAACAACACTTGCTTTCGTGCTGGAATTCCCCTTGGCGTCACTCACCTCTCTTTCCCTTGCTTTGCTCCCGTTTACCACAATGGCTGTCTCGCTGTCTACTGGAGCTCGGATCCGACTCAAAGTGGGTTCGTGTGTATGCGCCCTGCCCAGAGCTAGCCTGAAAGAAAGTTCAATAAAAATGATTGACACTTGAAAGTAAGGTGAAGACTCTTTCCCCTAATCCATCCATGAATATACTTTTTTCGCCAAGAAAGCCTCTACTGGGCGGGCTACTCCAATAATGACTTTTTTTCTGGGTTCTTTCATAACATAAAGTCATCTAAACAACAGCTTTTAGCTTGCTTCTTGATTGTGGCGATCCCCTTCTTCTGTTCTTGACTCGTACCTGAAGCTAAGCCGGACTCAAGGAGGCTTCAAAGCCAGATCTTCGTCTTTCATATAGAAAGGAGACCTCTCCTTCTCAGGTTCTCCCATTTTTTGCTTGAATCCGGCCGTCAACTTCTTCAACTGCTGATGCCGCTGACCTATATGGTGTGCTTTTCGTTCTTTTTGCTTCGAGCGCCCTTTCCCCTTCTCCGCACTCAAGTTGCTGTCTTTCCTATGGCTTGGACCCTTTCCGTGCCTCTGAGGAAAGATTCTCGCTACTCAAGAAATTGAGTAAGTGAAGTTATCCTATCAGCTTAAAAAGGGCTTTCTCAGGTCGACCTTTCTTTAGGTTAAGTGGCGTGTAGCTAATCTCGCTAATATCTCAGATCGGGGGACAACTCTGTCTCCGCTTCTGCTCGTGCACTCGTTAAAGCAAACTCATGGCCTAGTTGGTGAATGAGCCTACAAGTGGTAACCGCTCTGTATCCGTCATCTCTTTTGAAGAAGCTGCTGAGCTAGATGCGGCGCTTTCAAAATCCCGTGACTCTCAGTCATCTATCTTCTTTTCACCTGAAAATGTTGGATTGGGGGAAGGCTTTCCTTCTTTGTTGACTTCAACTGATACCGGCCGATAGCCCAATCTCTTAGTCTCGGAACTAATTGTCTATCTAGTAGCCACTCCTTGCTTTGATGAGTTAAGTGAAATGAAAGTCGATTTTGATCCTATATCGCAGCATCATGACTCGTCAATGAAGCCGACACGGGGCTAGAGTCATCACATCAAGTATTGGGCACGTGGGTGAGTGAACTCTAGTTGTGCTTGAGTTGCGATCCGCTCCGGTCAAGTCGAACCTTGCCAATTAGCTTCTGGAGATCGGGTTCTCACTACCAGTCTAAGTGGGAATTCTTCTAAGAAAGCCCCTTCTTCTAGTCTTTATCTTGAATCTTTCTTATTGTCTTTCCCTTTCATCTTGATATAAACTCTGACATTAACAAAGCATCGGGCGGGGAAGCTTTCAATATTATGATGAAAGAGACTATCGGAGAAGGTCCCACTCTGCTTGCGTCCGCTAGCTGACGACGTGTGTAACGCATGCTCCTGTTCCGCGGTTGGTGTTATATATAGAAGTTCTTGGTTGAGAGTATCGGGTCTTCAATTAGGGCTGATCTCCTCAACGCATCCGCTGTTCAATCATCTGCTGCTGATGGTCTTGTTGTCGCAGACGGTCTTCTGTTGGCAATTGAATCAACTCTTACTGCTCGAGTAGACGGTCTTCTTGGTGAGTGAATCATCTTCATCCTATAATAAATAAGGACATTTACACCACCTATTACGGGTCAGGTCCTAAAGCTATAGTGTAATTCCCTGTGACTATTGACAGGAGATCCTTCTATGCTTTCACCGATAATCACATCCAACTACATCCAGGAATCGCATCTGCCAGATGTGGTTTCGGGACCAGGCGTGTAACCTCGATAGCATGTGCCCTAGCCACCCAAGCCTATTAGTCGCTTAGATAAAGAAGGAAGCCCTTCGGGAGCTATTCTTTCCCTGATATTGGCAGGACTTACTAGCCCCTAGCTGTTTCAATGGTAGGAGCAGGGGATTGCAGAGGGATATCCGTGCTAAGAAGAAGGGACTGCAGCCCCAAGGTGTAGCATCAGTTCCAGACAACCGCTCAAGTTCAAGTAATTCAGTCCTAGGAAGAAAGGCTCGAAAGCCTAAAGCTATGATTTATACTTGCTCTCTCCCTGAAGTGGATGTGGAAAAGCGGGCGCTAATGCAAGGAAAGGAGGTGTTGTTCGTCCACTTCTGCTCCAGCTGAGAAATTCCCTTGTAGTCAGAGGAAACTCAAACGTAAGCTAGAACCGGAGAAGAGAAGATACTTTAGGTTTAGTCCTATTGCCTGGAAGTAGAGGGGAGTTCACTCACACCCGGGGCTGCTTCATTCTCCTAAGCCTCAGAATAGACACCTTGCTGAAGCCCTAGGAGGGGAAGGAGTTAGTCTTCTAGTTTATCCCAGACTTATTGGAAATGGAAAGCCAGGGGAATGCTACCAACTCCCTTTACTCCCACGTTGGAAAGCATATGAACTTGACTGAACTGAATGACCAGCCCCGGGCCGGGGTAAAAGAAGAAGGGATAAGATAAGACAGTAGCACCCACCACTCTGTCAGTAGAAGGTTATCCAGTCGATCTTCGTAAGTAAGTAAGTAACACTTTCATCGATGATTCCTCTAATCCTCTAAAGGCTTAGAAGGGAGCTGAACCGTTTATATCTATGAAATTCTTTGGCAGAGGAGTGGCCTCACTTCGCTCGCCTCCCTTCCGGTCGCCTCAGCTTCTGAATCCAATCTTGAACGTTCAGTTAGGCATTCACAAATTCACTTCTCTTTCAAGTTCCAATAAGATTGTTATGCTCGTGGTGACTTCAATTCTCATTGCCCCTTCTAAATGGTTACAGGACTAGGGCCCTACTAGCCTCATCGGCCGATGTCTGCCGTCTCGCGATTCTTGCGTTTATGGACCGAAGGAAAATCACTCCAATCCTTCTTCAGGGCAACATGCTATATTATATGATATATCTTGGGAATTGAAGGTCGCAGTCCCTTTCCCTCGGGCGAGTTCCTCACTAAACTTAAAAGAGGAAGGAGTCTTTGCGAATTCAGTAGCTATGATATGTAATACATACCTGACTTCTACCTTCGTGTGTCAACGGATCTTTCACATACTCCCTATTTATTATGTTTCCTTATTGGTCTCACTACCATACCACAACAACTTGAGTGCGGAGAAGGGGAAAGGGCGCTCGAAGCAAAAAAGAACGAAAAGCACACCATATAGGTCAGCGGCATCAGCAGTTGAAGAAGTTGACGGCCGAATTCAAGCAAAAAATGGGAGAACCTGAGAAGAAGAGGTCTCCTTTCTATATGAAAGACGAAGATCTGGCTTTGAAGCCTCCTTGAGTCTGGCTTAGCTTCATGTACGAGTCAAGAACAGAAGAAAGGGATCGCCACAATCAAGAAGCAAGCTAAAAGCTGTTGTTTAGATGACTTTATGTTATGAATGAATCCAGAAAAAAAAGTCATTATTGGAGTAGCCCGCCCAGTAGAGGCTTTCTTAGCGAATAAAGTATATTCATGGATGGATTAGGGGAAAGAGTCTTTACCTTACTTTCAAGTGTCAATCATTTTTATTGAACTTTCTTTCAGGCTAGCTCTGGGCAGGGCGCATACACACGAACCCACTTTGATCCGGATCCAAGCTCCAGTAGATAGTGAAACAGCCATTATGGTAAACGGGAGCAAAGCAAGGGAAAGAGAGGTGAGTGACGCCAAGGGGAATTCCAGTACGAAAGCAAGTGTTGTTATCACACGTCCGTCCTGTCTGATTGATTCAACTTCGATTATTCAATCAAGGAAGCAGAGTCAACGGCATTTGAAGAAAGATGACTTCTATTTTTAAGATATTGAGTTGGACAGTCAAAAAGCCCAAAGGCAAAAAAGAAGAGCAAAAACAGAGGAGATGTCTTCCTCATAGGCCATTGACTATCTATCCCTGGAGACTTTCTCTCCGTCAAAGGGACTCTCTCTTTCTTGAACAAGCACGGCGCTATCAGGACAAAATCCTAGCAGAAGCAGAAAAAGAGGAAGAGAAAGAGGAGCGAACAGCCACTATAACATCGTTAGATGAGCTTCAGTTGTGCCCCTTTGTGAACGAGGGGATCGAAAAGCCAGCCAAAGGAAGTACGGCTGAGTTTCAAGACTACGAGACTAAGAGTTGGGACTAGCTGCATGTCATCTTTCTCAGAGTCTGAGCCTGACACCTCTATTATAAATTGGTAGATATGTGTTATATAACACATAGCTGCAATTCGAAGATCATTCCACAGGTATTTTTTGATCTGAATGAATTGGTAGATATGTGTTATATATTTGATGAATAAAGTTTATTGTATAAAAAAAGTCATAAATAGTTAAAAGTTAAGGGCACGATTTGTAAATTTTCTTTTTTTATATTTATATCAAACTTTAACATTTTTTATAAAATCGTACGTATGTCAAAAGCATTGCAATATTGAGCTCGTTTTGTTCGCAATTCGAAGATCTTTCCGCGGGTATCTTTTGATCTGAATGGATAGGTAAATACGTGTTATATATTTGATAAATAAACTTTATTATATAAAAAGTCGTAAATAGTTAAAAGTTGAGAGTATGTTTTGTAAATTTTCTTTTTTTCTCTATTTTGGTCCAGGATTTTTTTTAAGTTGGGCCGGCTGTTGGGCTTATTTTTTTCGGCGTCATAAGAAGACGTCGTTCTTGATCAGGAATGATATATATAGTAATTAAATGTTCGTCGTGATGGTGTATTTTTTTCGCTTAACGATTAACAGTTTAAGAGATATTAATATTTGAAAAAAAAGATGAAATTAAGTTTGTTAAAATGTTTGATTTAATCTCATCAATTAAATCAAATGGTGATGCAAGATGAGGATTGATCAATATGATGTGATATATCATATATGGGATTCATGTTTACAGTCAATAATCAAGATATAGTTAGGCTTTCATTATAACATATGACATCACAACTCATTTCTACAAATTGCGTATAGAAAACTGATACATAAATAATGGATTGAGATCCTTTAAAGTACGTATCAACTTTACCAGTAAAGTTCTCTCACAAAAATAAAGTAAACAAGGTCCCTCAGTAGGCCTCACTGTTATGTCTGTGAAAGAACTTCACCAATAAAGTTCATACAAACTTTAGAAAATCTCAATCTATAAATAATTGATATTTGCGGTGGGAATTTGAGTGATTCCTAACTCCTTGCTAATTTATGAATCAAAGTGATCTTTCATCGATAATAGTGCATTACACGTAGGGACCTTATCCACATTTGAATAATTAACAACGAGGCTTTGCCACACCCGTGCATTGCACCGGGCTGAGTCTGTGGTGAAAAGTTTGATTGTTACATTCTTTTTGTATCTCTTTTTGTTTTAATAAGAGTTGTATAATTTAAGTGTTATGTTTTAGGTGGTTGTTTGTAGTTTGAATTGTGATAATGATCATACAATCTCTTGAAAACTTATTTTCACATCCTTATTAGGTATAGTATAATTGAAAAAGTCATTGTTGTGTTAGGTAGAGAATGTGTATGTTGTTATATAATAAGTAGTTTGATTGTTTGGATATGCGATTTGGTGTGTAGTCTTATTTGTTTGGTTTTGTGAACTTCTAAAAGTATGTTATGGTGTTTAGAGATGGTTAGCAATCCGTTACCCATGCGTTGCATCGGGCTTAGTTTTTAGGTAAAATTGGATTGCTAAGCTACTTTCTTCAGTTGAGTATTGTATTAAACAACTCGTGGACATATTTTTATAAAATAATTTAACTTTAAACAAATGAATTTGTTGAGAGCATTATTAGTTTTGTCTATTTTAGCGTCTCACCATAGAATCGATTTGCGTACCAATTGAACCAAATGACTGTTATGTTTCGGGTCTGTTAATGTAACGGTTTTTGTGTTTTAGGTTCTTTTATATTTAAAATATCATTTCAAGGGGTTTAGTTTGTGCCTCACTTATAGAATGGGTGTTTAGTTTGTGTTTTTTAAAAAGAAGAAGGGTTTAGTTTGTTCTAATTAGGGAATTGTGTTTCTGTATATGTGATGTGAATAGCATTTGCAGAGACAGTTAGTAATGGCGACTCGTCTTCAATAATCATGATGGTTCGCCAATTGATTATCCACCACACGCTTCCATTTAGATATTCCTTGCCTTCTATTGATTCTTCATTCCATCATCAACAATATCTTCCTCTCTCATATTCTTCTCGACAACTACTAATAATCTATTCGGATTTATTTTCTTTGCAATGGCTGCTCCAGGACCTGCTAACATGGTTGCAAGGCGTGTCACTGACGATTTGATCGCTTTCAGTGGCAAAACTACTCCTCCAAGGTAAATGAAGTTCTTCCTGACTCAAAAGCTTGTTGAAAGTCGTCGCTTTATGAATCGCATGCGTAAAGAGGCTGATACCCTTAAGGATTACATTGCTCAGCTAACTGCTATTATTGCTGAACTTGAAGCTATGGCTGATCAAGATGAGGTGCATGATAGCTTGTTGGCTGTAAAGGATGCCAAGCGTAGTGAGTAGAGTAAGCTGGTGGCGTTGAATGATGTGATTGCTGAAGTATTGGAGGAGATTAAGACCCAAGAAGTTAATGCGGAGATCTTGGATGGTGGAAACAATGGTATTTAGGGAAGGGGATGGTTTGATGGTGTCCCTTTTGTCTGGTTGTCATGGTATTAGTATGTTTAGTTGTTTGGAATGTTAGTTTTTGTTTATATTTTGTATGACGGTTTGGAACTCTATGGATCTTGGTTTTTTAATGAATGTTAATGGTTTGAAGTTAATCTATCTTGATGTGTTGGTTTTTTGTGTTGATCTATTTTATTCTTTGTGTTTTTGGTTTCATCCACTAAATTAAGCATATGGAAATCAATTTTAGTTTGTGGTTTATTGTTAACAGCATAGATTTTATTCAAATTAATGTGTGTTTAGTATTTTGTTTAAAGTGTTAACAACAGCCTATTTGTGTTTAAGTTGTGGTCGGGTTTATTTGTTTGCCTGTTTTTTTGCAATTGTGGTTTATTATTATAATAGTTGTTAATGCATCTCGGTTCTCTATTTAATGATTTTGTCATTGTTAATGCATCTCAGTTCTTTATTTTGCAATTGTGGTTTAGTGTCATAGTTGTTAAGCTCATAATTTATTGTGTTAGAGAGGTTGGGGAATTGCTTGTTTGTTTGGATTAGTTGTAGTTCTAGTTGATGTAGTTGTTGGCAGTGCCATTATTTAATGAATTGAGGTTTGTTAAAGTTAAACGTCCAGCTGATGTAGTCGTTGGTAGTGTTGTAGTATTTGCTGGTGTTGTTTACATTCTGACATAGTAGCCGTGCCGATCTTGGTAAATGTAAACACTTAAACCTTATGTCATCTTCTACTGTTAAGAAGTTAATTTGTTAGCATTGGGACTGATATGGTTGTGCAGTGATGGAAATGGGTTAGTTTGGTTTGTTCTTGGTGTTTGCAGGTTATGTCCATATGGATGTGGAGTGCGGAAAATAGGTATGTTGTGGTATGCGTGTTATTGCTCAATTGATCATGAATTGTTTAGTTTGCTTTAGGAAATTTAGTTACAATACTTGAAGTAGTTAGATATCAGGTTGATGCTCAAATACATATGCGGTGTTGGAAATGGGGCACTTGGGGTATGGGTGGCAGATAATGTTTTTCAGAATTTGGTATGTTCGTTAGTTGTTTTGCATATCAATCCTCAATTGTTTATTATGCTTAGGAGGCTAGTAACATGTGTGTTTTTATGTGTATAGGTTTGTTTAGAAGTTGCGCAGCTGAATATGGTATCTGTCATGCATAATTTGTCCCATTGTACACCTATGTCACCGTTGTCATTTATACAGAGGTGAGTGCATCTCATGCTTTATGGTTTCTTCTAATAAGGGTTGTGTTTTGTTTTTAAATGGTGGATGGGTGGTTGTTTAGAATGTATATATATAAGTAAATTTCCAATTCAGGAGTATGGACTCATAATGGGTGCGTCATTAATATGCATATGGTGTATTACCTGAAATTTTTGTGGGGTAATTATTCCATAGTAAACATGAACATCGAATAGCAGATAAGCAAGTTTAGTATATTACCTTTTAATTTTGTAAACCACAATCCATTAATTCACAAATTTAAAGTTGCAGGAGTTACAAAATAGTGGGTCCTTTATTTTAATAACATTGATAATTATGTCTCCTGAGTTTCTTCTAGGAAGATTAAAGGCTCTTAAGGTTTGTTATTTATATGTATGTTGTTGTGGAAAGGATTGTATCATACACACATATTCAGTTTGTCACCTTTATTTGGTATACATGGGCCCTTTTTTATATTGGATAAGTTGTCGGAGGTTGCTGAGTCCCCTCGATTGGCAGATAAGATGATGTATGTGTTTGGTCGTTAGCGCGGTAAAGATGAATCTTTTGCTAAGTTGGTATGTGATCTTTGTTTTGCACTTAGGATCTCGTTGAGCAAGAAGCGGAGGCTGGTAGCCGAGTTGGAGGCGTTGGGAGAGCGAGAAGGTGCTGCAAAACCTTTCGAGCATATGAAAGAAATTGTTGCTCATGATGCGGTGATGCTGGGGGAGTTGGAAACACTATTGGCACATGCTCTAGTTGGGGTCAGTCTGAAGGCTAGTTTCATTGCTGATATGGAGGAGAAGGCGTAGGTGTTCATTAGAGCTGGTGTTTTGTTTTATCTGTCCTGAATCTGAGTTATTGGTTTTGTTTAGGTTGAATAACGGTTGTTTTCGGGTGTTTGTCATTATGTAATGATGATTTTAGCCTACGAATAATAAGAATATGGTTTTGAGATATTTACATGTTGTAAATTTCTATTATGCCCTTTTGTTTTTATTAATGCAATATATCGTTATCCTATTGTAAAGATATTGCAATCCAAATTTGCTATTAGATAATGTGTCTTTTGTGTTTTGGTTAGTCTTAAGAGCAGCGTGCTTGTTGTTAAAAAATGGTTGGGGTTATTCGTTTCTGCGTCTTAGTTTTACCATTGTGAACGATACTTAAAAATATCAATTGGAAGGTTGTATGGTATAGAAATCTATGGATGTGTTCTTTTTTGTTATATTGTTATAGTATATATAAAAATCTTGGGTTTGTAGTACAACATTAGTTTTAGATGTGTTTTTCTTTTTCCGTATATGTTGTCATTTTCTGTTGATGCAAATTTCTAATCAGTTAACTATCTGGCATATGTTCATAAGGATCTGCAGTGTTTGTGTATGGTCATTTTGGTTATGTACTGCTGATAAGGCAGTGTAGCATTTGGTTTTTTAAATTGGGTCGATGTGGTGAATTGTGGCACTGCATGTGTGTCTTACAGGGGTGAGTTTATTTGTTTTTGTTTTAAGTTGTATACTTTCTAGATTGTACTTGTTTCTTACAATAAACCTGAATGGTATAGTAAGCTAAAGTATTTGCAGTTACAAAAGCTGTAGGAGTTATAAAAGATGTATACTTTTAGTTAGTTGTCATTAGTAAGTTAAAAGTTATGATTTAAATGTTTATTTATCAATGTAATAATATTTTTGGAGGCTCATCGGCTACCTTTAACAATGGTGATTAATATTGCCTATTTATATGCCAATTGTATTGTATCTTCTCATAACATTCCTGCATCTAAAGATCTGTCTATCCCAAATCCAAAAGTTAAGTTAATTATTTAGCAGTGGCAAACCCTAAACCTATTGCAAGGCGTGTAATTGATGAATTTGTTGAATTCAGTAGGGAAACTGAGATCACAAGTATATGAAATTCTTCAAGCTGCAACAAATTTCTGAAGCCAGGCATTTCATTAACGTCTTGCGTGATGAAGCTCAGTAACCAAGGAATCGTCTAGCTCAGTTGAATGCTATGATTGTTGAAATGGAGGCCATAGATGATCCAAATGAAGTTTATGACAGCCTAAAGTGTTTAAGGGAGGATATGCTAGCTGAGAACGATAAGTTAATGGGGTTGAATAAGTTTGTTGTTGATGCGGAGGAAGACATTGACATGAAAGAAGGTCATATTCAGATGTTGGAGGCCGCTGGAGAATCTGATTAGGGAAGGGATGGGGCATCTTTTGTTTTGGTGGTTATGTTCTAAGTTTGTTTAGTGTTTTCAAGATCGAGTATATGTTTCTACTTTCCTTGCAGTATGGAATGTATATGCATCCTTTATTTTTGAATAAATATGAAAATTATGGGTTTAATCTAAATGATTGTGTGTTGTTTATTTTGGTAATGTATTATGATTATTGTTTATATATGGTCCAACTATTTAAGTGATTGTGGTTAGTTTAGAATGTAGGCTGCTAAAATATTATCCGAAATTAATTGTAAAGTTGTTAACGTGGTTGTTTGTTTTATGCGTGTTTATTTACATGTATGTATGGTCTAGTTATGTTGATAAATGGACTGGCACAAGGAAATAAGGGACTACTGCAAGGAAGCTAGGGAAGCTAAAATTGCGTTGCGTGGAAGTATGTTTTAGTCCCTTTGTTTTTGGGTGTGTAGCTTAATGATGTCGATGGTAGTCGAGAAGTTCATCCACACTTCCATCTAGCTGCTAGTAAGTTTACTTATATATAACTTTCTAAATTCCTTGAAATTATCCTTTATCTAGCTATAATATGTTTAGTGTAAATCCTATTATGATTTATTGGAGGTCATAAATTCAAGTTCATATGCTAAAAATACATAAGATAGTTTATTGGCTTTTTGAATTTTCAGTAAGCCGATAATCCCAAAACATATGCTAAATTGAACACCCCGTAAAGAGGTCATCTCATTTTAGCCTTATTGCTTTTTTAGTTTGCTCTGTGTTGTTATATAATGTTTACAATTATAACAAGATGGTTTAGACCATTTTTTGGGCTATAACAGTTTATAAGGACTGGGTGTGTGTGTTTGGGATTGTATTTTAGTTCAAATTGTTCATCAGTTTCCAAAATTTGTTTATTCTATATTTCTTCTCTAATTATACTAATAGCGTTGGCAATTTTATATAGTTAGGAGATGTTTGAGTTAGAGAGGGAATATGATCACAGTTAGTTCTTCATGCATTTGTAAGCCAATAAGATACTTATTTAAAGGAAGTGTTTTTAGATATCAAGGTTTCAAATATTCTTGGTTTGTGACAGTTGAGCATAGTAGATGTTGATCCCAATAGAATAGATCTTGCTTAGCTTGTATAAGGCTAAGTTGTATTGAATAAATTCAAAACAACTATGATAGAAACTTTGATTGTGAATATCAAAGACTATGCAGAATCTAGTCAATGATACTAAGAAGAATTTCAATGAAATAGTAATGAATAAGATCAATAACAAATAGTTTACCAAACTCTCAGCCTCAATATAATACGAACACTCTTAATAGTGTTAGGGTTACAAAACCTTGAAGCTATGATAATTCTATGAATGACTCGATTTGATACTTTGATACTGATACATAGAATTCTATACCCTATGTCCTCCTTTTATACACCAAGGAGTTCTACTGGGATTACAATATTTTCCTAAGTTATCATGATCTTCTAAACAAATAACTTATACATATCCCACAAGCAATCTTTATCTTTTCTCTGAGCAGTCTTTATCCTTTCAGCAGTTGTAATCCTTCAGCAGTTGTAACTTTTATACCAGCAGCATTAACTATCAACACCAAACATAGTAACTTTTGTACCAGCACACTAACTATTTTACAAGCAGCATAACTACTTATCAAGTTTTTCTTCAATCTTCATCAGCAGTACTAAGTACCTAGCAATCTAACTTTACTCTAGTATACTAACATGACTAGCGTAGTAACTAGCATTAAGAATATACACTAACATAGTAATTTACACTATGAGTAGTAATTAGCATACTAACTACTTAGCCCATATTTTTTATTAAAATACTAACAACAGCTTAATTATTGCTTTTAGCAGTAACACAAACCTTAGCAATCTTAACTTCCACTAGCAGTAGTAACTTTCAAACAACATCAAAAGGGTTTTAATCCCAACAATCCTCCCCTAAATTTAATATTTATCTTCAAAATCATCAAGTTTCTTCATTAAAAGCTTCATAATCACCAGGATGCCTTTCCTAACACTTCCTCTGAGGTACATAACCTTCCTTAACTATTCTTGACCAATCTAAGAAGCTCAAAGGCCATTTCACACTCATAATCAACTTGGAGCTTCACATCATCGAACATCTGATGTAATGTGTGCTTTGTAAGTGGGTACATCTTCTCAAGCAATAGATAATATGGTATGGTCTGCATTGTTACACAATGAACTCCACAAGAATCAAAAAGCTTCTAATTCAGCTCTTTAACTAATCCTTGTTGATTCTTCCATATACTGTCTTCAACATGATGTTCAAACATGGTCTTCAAATTAAGATGTAAGAAGGTATCTATGTAATTCACTGGCTCTGTCATCTTTAATCTAGCTTTGATTATCCTCCAAAGAACTTCCAAGTCTTCTCTATCAAAGTTTTTAAGTATCTTAGTAAAAGTTAAGTACATCTGAGTCTTTCCATCTGCTCTGATTATTTTGAAAAAGCTTTTCTTCCTTCTTTAAGATCTTAAGTCAAAAATAGAATTTGACAGACAAAGGTGTAGCATCAATAGTTACATCATCTCCATCATCTGGAACTATTTCCAAACATTGCTTAAGCTCTTCAGCTTCCTTAGCATCATCTACTTCTACTTCCACCTTCTCATCTAACTTTTGCTTCTTTGATTTGTCTTGTTCTAGCTCATCACCTGCTCTTTTTAAGTTGCTTTCTTGTGCTATTGTCTCATTGCCTTATGCTCTTACTTCACTACCTCCCACCAATTCTGTATCCATATCAACAAATGTGTTTACCCTTTTCATTGCTTTATCAAATAACTCTTGAACATTGCAATAGGACTTATCTTCAAAGTCTTTGCTTCCATCCTGCCAAGTTTTTCATGATAAGTACACATTATACTCATTTGTTGACATTATTTTGGTGGTCTATTCCTCCTTTCTTCTGCTCTCTTAGCTGCAAAGTGTTTCCTCCTTTCTCTAAAGTTTGTTGAAAACGGTTAGACTTTTCTTCCATTGTTAACTCATCTTTTTCGCTCGTATTGCAAACTTTAACTAATTCATAGTCAGACTCAACTTAATACTTTATCTTGAATATATTACTTGTCAATTTAAGCAGCAATACTTCTCTTTTTCTCTTACACTCCTTGCTTCCTCATACAAATTGAGCTTTGTAGTTTATAGCTTCATGTTCGAACCAAAGAGGACTAAGATCTTTCTTCTTCATCTTTAAAGGTTCTTCAACCATGATTCCTTTACCCTTGTCCTTTGAAGAAGATGCCTGCTCCCTCTGAATATCAAGCCCTTTTAGCCTTGTCCTTGTAACATCATTGTAGTATTTGTTGTATCACAGTTGTAACATTCTTGGGCTTACATTTTTTAATTCTCAGTGCTTACTAAAGTCATGTCAACATCAGATAAATCTTTGGCAGCACTAACTAGAATTGTACTTGTAGTTGTAGAAGCATTAACCACAGGCTCTTCAGTATCAAAATCAGTATCAAAAACATGCACTCCAAACATATCAAGATCATGCACTCCAAACATATCAAGATCAGTATCAAAATGAGTACTATCTAAGGTGATGTCTTCATCTGCATCAATATCATCAATTTTCCTCCTTTGTTTGGATGCATCCTCTTGATCACCCAAACTAGCTTCATCAGAGGAAACTACTCTTGCAGATCTACCAATCTTGTATAATCTTTTAAGCTTGTGAGTTCTTGACCCTCCTTTCTTCTCTAACCTCTTGACTCTCTTCTTTAAACTTGTAATCTCCTTAGCTTGAGCAGTCTTTGTGTTCTCCAGGTCAAGCACTCTTTGTTGCAATTTGGTACAAAAATCCATCAATTCCTTAAGTTGCATACTAGGCTCCTTAGTGACAGCCTCATCTGCTATATTTGTAGGATCACTAGGAACACTAGATTGAGGAATCTCAGTGTCCTTCTCCTTAGGCCTTCTTCTTGATTTTTGTTTCCTTTGGGGTTGAGATGATGATGGTTGAGTAATGATGGGTGTGTGATGGGGATCAGTTGGCATTGCTGAACCTTCACCCATTTCTTCTTGAGCTTGAACCACCATGGTTGGAAATAAGGGTGTTTCCCTTCCAGAAAAGTCTTTTCCTTGCCTTCTCATGTTAGCAAAAATCTTCTTTGTATGAGATGGTGCAATGTAAATCCTGTTGTGAGTTGCCATCCCTTCTAGTTGATTATTCAAAAAGACTTGTACAAATCTTGGATACATCAAGAATTTGACAGCATTATCCAAGTTCTTCACCATGCTTTCAAAAATATACTTGTAAAAGTTGAATTTTTGGTTTGTGGCTAAACAGATAATTGTAGAGGCCATAGTGCTACTAAATTCATTCCATGCAGTAGTCTTAGCACTTAGGCATTGCAAAATAGTATAAATGAGGAATTTCCATTGGGGAGAGAAGAATGCCTTATAGAAAGTAAGCTTTTGTGAAAGTTTTTCATACCCCATGAGTGTAAGTCATTCAAAAATTGTAGCATTTGGCAGACAATACACACCATTAGCATCTTCCAGTTGAAGATCTCTTCTTACAGTTGCTTCAGTTATGATGATCTTCTTTCCATCCACTAGGGCTTGTAACTGAACTTCCCCATTAACCGTTTTCGCCTTGACAGTAGACCAGAACTGTTCAATGCACGATGTATATATAGTAGGATTGACGGTTAAAGCATACTTTATAGAACTTGCATTCAGAAAATCCACTATCTGCTCAAATCTTTCACTTTCAGCAGATTTAGTCAAAAACGCGACTAAATTATGAGTATCAGCAAATTGTAGGGTCGTCATTGTTTGGGTTTTGATGATAAATGATGAAATTAAGTTAGGGTTTATGATTAGAGAGTATATGAAAGATTGAAATCGATTAAATGATTGAATGAAACCCTTAATCGAAGTATTTATGAAACTACCCTCAACAGCATTAACGGTCGCCAGCAGTTGTAAGTTATGCCTAGCATCATTAACTTTCAACTAGCAGTAGTAAGTAACCCAGCAGTAGTAACTCATCAGTAGGTTAAGCCTAGCAGCATTAACATATAACCAGCAGTAGTAAGTTATGCCTAGCAACATTAACTTTCCCTAGCAGCAGTAAGTTTATGCCTAGCAGCATTAGCTTTAAATCATCAACATTAACTCCAATTCCTTTCTAATAAGCATTTCCATCATCAAATTAATATTTTAACTCACAAAATCTCTCTGTCTGTTTTTTATTTCTCTCAATTCTTTTAGCTCACAATTCTCTCTGTCTGTTTTTGCTATATTCAACTCTCTTTTTGATTTTCAGCTCATAAATTCTTTCAATTCTTTTACTCACCAAATTACTCTATTTGTTTTTATATTACACAACTCTCTTTCTATTTTTACCTCACTGAATTCTTGTAATTTTTTTTCTCACTAAATCACTCTGTCTATTTTTATATCACACCAACTCTCTCAATTCTTTTTACCTCACCATTTTCATAATCAAGACTTTAAAGATTGAGCATTCCAATACTGGCAATCAGATATT
>BQNB010141545.1:0-17256 GCA_026074375.1 Tanacetum coccineum
TTACGATAGTCGATACATATGTGCCATCCAGTGACTGTCCATTGCGGGATGAGCTCATCCTTCTCATTCTTTACTACGGTCATCCCTCCCTTCTTTGGGACAACATGGACAAGGCTTACCCAAGGACTGTCGGATATGGGATAGATTAATCCTGCGCCAAGGAGTTTTATGACTTCCTTTTTTTACTACCTCTTTGATGTTTGGGTTAACTCGTCTTTGAGGTTGGACACTTGGTTTGAACTCGTCTTCCATGAGGATTTTGTGAGTACAGAAGGATGAGTCGACCCCTTTAATGTCCGCAATACTCCAAGCGATCGCCCCTTTATGATTCTGAAGAACCTCGAGGAGTCTGGTTTTTTCGACGGTGGACAATGTGGATGAGATGACCACTAGGAGTTGGTTGTTTTCTTGTAGGAAAGTGTACTTAAGGTGTTCGGGTAATTCCTTCAATTCGAGTTTTGGTGGTTCCACGCTTGATGGTTTTAGTTAATTTTTTGGGGCTTTCCATTCGAGTGGTTCCACCGGCTCTGTCCTCGGGTAGAACGAGACTGCAAGCACCTCGTTAGGATCGTCCCTTTCTTCTTCTTCAGTCCACTCCCCATCATGGTTTATAGTGTCGACCCATTGTTCCTGGACCAGCTTAGCGGTGTGATCGGCACAATATAGGTAATCGTCATGGGAGTGTTTGGATTTCATAGATTTCCTAATGTTGAAGGTGACGGTTTCACTTCCGACCCTTAAACTCAATTTTCCTTCGTGAACGTCAATTACAGCTCTTGCCGTGGTGAGGAAGGTCCTCCCCAAAATGATTGGGACTAGCTCCTCTTTATCCATTTCCAAAACTACAAAGTCAACTAGGAAGATGAACTTGCTTATCATCACCAGTAGATTCTCGCAAACCCCGATGGGGCATTTGATAGATCGATCGGCTAGTTGAATACTCATTTTGGTATGTTTAAGTTTAGAAATCCCTAATCGTCAGAAGAGAGAATGTGGCATGAGATTTATGCTTGCTCCTAAATCAGCAAGGGCGTTCTTGACTGCTAAAGGTCCGATAAGACATGGCAGTGTGAAGCTTCCTGGATCCCCTTCTTTTTGGGGCAGACTCCTTTGAATAATAGCGGAACACTCCTCACTAAGTTTGACTGAGGAGGCCGCTTTCTCAAGTTTCTCCTTATGCGAAAGTAGATCTTTCAAAACCTTGGCTCCCTTTGGCATGTGAATCATAGCTTCAAGGAATGGCAGATTGATATGAATTTGCTTAAAGATTGAGAGAAGCCGCTCATCCTCGTCATCCTTTTTCTGCTTCTTTAATCTGGATAGAAAAGGTAGATTGGATGACTTGGAAGGTTGGTAAAGGATGGATGGCCGAGGGGCGGGTTCTTGTATAATGCTTGGTTCTGCGCCCTCAGGACCTTCTTTTTTGGTTTCCCCCTCGGTGAAGTTGTCAGTCGCTGGTCGTGGCGGGGCTGGAAAAGGTGGGTCTTGTGTGCTAATTCCTGATCTAGTTGTTATGGCGAAAGTTGGTGCTTCAGGTTCAGGAGTTTCGCTTTTGTTGATTGTTGAAAGTATTTAGGAGTATTGTTCACGCAATTCCTTACGGTATTGGATAAGCATATCTCATATCCCTTTTGCAGGAGACTTATTTTCGAGCATGAAGTTGGCGAGCTCATCCTCAAACTTACTTCTAATAATCCACTCGGGGCCATCCTCTCCTTTTTCTTTACGTTTGATGTTCCCCCATGGTGAGGTATCGTCATTTTAATAGAACCTTAGAAGGGAAGGGTCATCGTAGATGTCTCCTCCGAATAAGCATACCTGCTCGGCCTGGTTAGTTTGCTTACATTCATCGGCCTCGTGAGATCCTCCGCAGTAGTCGCAGATTAGGTACGGGTTTTTCAACCCAACCTCTCGAGTAGGTGTTTTGAGGTAGGAAATTTAATTGCAAGCCCCTTTTAGGAACCCCCTCAATGTTGGTTCCATTGCTTCCAAAATGGAAGAAATGTTCATTTGTGGTGACACGTCATCCTATGGATCATCTTGGTATTTGACATATTCTTCAATTCGATTACACCCTTCTTCTTTGGTGAGAGAGTCAAAGCGGAATTGGGCGAATTGGTCGAGTTTCCTACGGTCGTCCTAGGATATGTTATCGTGAAAGATTTATACCAGAAGCCATTTCTATATTCCATGATGGGGAACCTGTTTGATTAAGTCCTAAAAACGGATCCAAGTACTTTTGATAGGTTTGTCGTCCCCTTGTTTGAATCAGAGGATTAAATCTCTAAGGGCCGAGGTACGTCATACCAAAAAGAAATGGTCAAGGAATCGTGACACGAGCTGATCCCACGTCGTGATTTGAGTGGGGGATATTCTGTCAAGCCATACTGCCGCTTTTCCTTTGAGGGAGAAGTGGAAGAATCTTAACCTAGATGTATCCCTTGTGGCTTCGTCAGCTTGTATGTTATCGACGATGCTTAAGTAGTGCCTAATATGACGGAGGGGGTCCTCGTTTCTCAATCCTTGGAATGTGCACGTGTTTTGAATTAACCAGATGTCGCGTGAGTCGACGATTCTTCCTGTTTGTTCGGTTGGAAAGGTAATTGGATTTAGGAAACCAGAGGAATTAGGATGAGAATGTTCGTGTAAGGTCTTTGGAGGCGTTGGCGGTTTGGCTCCAGTGTTGTAGGAGGAGGATGCTTCATCATCAAAGAGGTTTCTTCCGGCTATAGCAAGAGATTCGTTTTGATGTGAACGTAGGGCGGCTTTCCTACGCCTCTGGAATTCTCTTTCGGGTTCGTCGAGAGGTTTCGTTAACCTCTTAACGGTGCTACGCGTCATGGTGACGGATTTACGAGATAGATAACACCAAGAAAAGATAGACTACGAGAAAGCTAATATGCGGAAATTAAATCTTACTTGAAAGGATTCAAGCAAGTAGAACTAAGCTAAACTATGATCAAAACCTAACTATTCCCCGGCAGCGGCGCCAAAAACTTGTTGCGGTTGTCGTAAGGGACTTCTACAAGAAGTTTTACAACTCCCTAGGCAGTGTACCTAATCGTTGTAGTGTAGTATAGGCAAGACTCGGGGGTTGTTATCGTTCTCTAGGGGAATAGGTTGGGAAGGCTTGATCACGGTCTAACAGAATTCTAAGGGTTGAGAGAAGATTATTTTTGTATTTTTATATTTTATGAAAGCAGTAAATCATATGTTTGAGAGGTTGGTTTGGTTTTAGCTATTAAACTAAATAATAAACTACGCTAATGGTGATAACAATATAATAAAAGATTGTGTTCATTTAATCATGTATTACTCCCTAGATTGCTTCTCCTAGTGTTGTTGCTTTGTCACACTTGTGATGATCTATGTAATTATTTCCTAAGTCATGAACGAATTACACGAACCCGTCGTCTATTTAATATTCCGTTAAGGCAACACACAAGTAAGGTAGTATGAAGACTATTACAAGGCCCTTAAGAGTATATTAAATGCATTTGAAATATATTAAGAGTGTATTGATATGTGTGAAAACACATATCCGTTTTATATCAAAATTAGCCTTAAAAAGACAAAATTGTGCTTTAAATGCTTGAATATTGCTTGTTTTGTCTTTGTGATTATGTAGGAACGGATATTGCAAAAATCTCAAGAAAACGGTCAAAACCGAACAATCACGGACACGAGAACGGAATTGAGAATACAAGAGCCGGGAGAATGCTATCGAAGGACAACAAAAGTCAACCCTTGGTCAATAAAGTCAACCCACAAAAAGACAAAACCCAAAAATACCAAATCTGTCCCTCAAAGTTAACCAAATTCATAAAAAGTCCCTAAGCCCTAACGGTGTTATCTCTTAACACTATAAGAAATAACACTCATTATCTTTCTTATAAAAACAAACCCAAGCCTGTTAACTTTGCTTGAGCCAACTAAACACCCATGGCACCAATTTTCTTTTTATGAAGCCGAATTCAAACTTATAAAACCGAGTCAAAGAAAGTCAAACGCACCCTTTATAAAAGAAAAGGCACGGGAAAGTAAGTTATTATTGTTCACCGTCTTCAACCTTTTACCCAACGTCACAATCATAGGGAAAATTCAATTGACAACATGGCAAGCTAATTCAAGTGGCTAAGTACAAAACATGCTGGGGTTAAAGTACAAAGCTACACATTGGCCGATACCCACAAGAGATGACACGGAGGCAAGGGAGAAAACACACCAAGGAGTGGGTTTTTGCATTAAAACCTTTGAAGAAGAAGCACAAGAAGGAACAAACCACGGATTGCCACGCTGGCAATCCGTGTGAGCTCAAATTGATCTAACGGTGTTAATTAGAGAGCCAATGATTGGAAGAATGATTGGCCAGGATTGATGGGAGTGTATAACAGACTCAAGGGCCTAGAAGCTTCTCCCAGGCAGTATAAATACAAGCAAGGACTCACTCACAAGATATCTAGGAGTAGCTTATAAATTAGCTTATTAAAATTAGCTTTTGTAATTTTCATTTAAAATGTTTTAGCTTAATGTCTTCTTAAATGTAATTTCCTTTTCAAGAATTGTACTCAACTTTTTCATTAATAGAATTCGTATTTGCTTTTCCGCAAATTCACTAAAATCTGTTTAAATAAGCTTTTAATGTTACATAAGCTCCTTACAAGTTCATCTTAAGCTCTTTGAGTCTCTAAGCTCAAATTGAGCTATTAATAAGCTCTTAATATACTTAAATCTAAAAAATCAGCTTAATACCTTGGCTTATTGGATTTTGAGCTTTTTGGAAGATGAGCTTACCATGGAAGAGCTCATAAGGACTTTTACTGGCTTATTCTTAATAAGTCAGAGCTTGTAGATAGCTCATTAGAGCCTTTGATACCTTTGTTTAGCTAAGGTTTCTTGTAAGTTCATTTACTCTTTCTGTCTTAATTTTCCTAGCTTAATTTTGCTTAAACTGCTTATATTCTGCTTAGTTGTTGCTTAATTGAGATTATTGTTATGTTTTTATGCTTATTAAGTTGTTCTAATAATCTGTTTTCTAGTAATATAGCATAAATCTTAGTGTTATTCTCTTTGTCCTAAAAATCTATAAAAAAAAAATATTACCTTAACTTGTAGCTTATTTGCTTATAGTTTTATGCTTATTAAGGTTGATAAAATCTATTTGTTATATGGTATTTAGGATTTAAGCTCTTAATTTCATTTTCATAAGCTAAAATGGTTTTGAGTCTAGTTAAAGGGGTGTTTTGGTCATAAGACAGTATTAAACTTTCAAGTTAAAACTGTAGTTAGCCATTTGGTCTTTTGATTTTGGTTCAATCTCTCATATAAGTTTGTCTAAGCTAGTTTTATAAGCTAGGATTAAAGGTTAGGTAAGTATTTTACTAGTTGGTTTTCATAAGTCCCAATCATGTCAATTTCTATTTTGCAATATATGCTTTGTTCTGTCTAGCTTTTATTTTGCTTAATTTACATTTAGACGTGTGTTTTAGAATGTTTGATGTAAAAACCTTAGGTCTGCATTGATAGGGTTTTAGATTTAGTTCATTAGCATGTCAACTGCATCAGTAGTGTTAAAAGCATAAAGGTCATTTTCTAGTTTCATTTTCAATAGGATAAAATAGGTGTTAGGTTTTAATTTTCAGCATAAAAGTAGCTTATATATCATAGTTTATAAGTTTGCAATTAGTTTTTAAATTCTAGCTTATTTTGTCATCTAAATTTAAGCTGCAAAACTGCCTTTTGTCTTTTCATTTTCTATCTCTAATAAAATAACATGGTTTTAAGTCTTAAGTCTGTGTTCATAGTGCTTTTTCATTAAGCTATTTTGTTTCAAAATCATTTTCAGAAGTAGATTTAGGTAGCTTATTAGTTATAGAATAAGCTTGCATAAGCCATTTCCCCACAAGGATCCAAGAGCTTATCTAAAAATAAGCTCAAAGATCCCTGTAGGGACTGTTTGGTTTTAAGTTTTCTATAAGTGCTTATTTTGAATTTCTAGCTTATGGCTTGTTCTTTGTGCTTATTCTTGTTCATTTAGCTCTTTAGGTTAGTATTAGCTTATTAGTAGTTTAATTTGTCATAAACTTAGCTTATTGTGGTCTTTTAGATTATTAGTTTTAGAAAAAAAAACTCTAAAAATTAAGCTAAGTAGTTTCTGTCAAGTTATAAGCTATTTAACAGCTTATTTAAGGCTTTTCATAAAAAAATTTCTTTTATTAAAAATGCTTATTTTCAGCTGTTCTAAAACTTTGCTTTTATAAGTTTTTTTTTTAAAAAAAAGGGAAGGTGGAAATCGGGGGTGAGCAAGACTCGAACCCCCGACCTCAACACCCTCAACCCCTTTTATAACACACACCACACACTCCACTACCAACACGCCCTGGGGTCTTTTTCGTTAAACATTTACACAATTTAATACTTATACACGTTTTAGCCCATTTTGCCTATAAGCTGTTTTTAGCTTATTACACAGCTTATTCGATAAGCTGTGTAATCAAGCTTATTTTTCCTAGGTTCTAATTAGTTCAAGCTATTTTTTGAATTTTTTCTAGAATTTTTATAATTAGTTTAGTATTTTTAAACATTAATTTTATTTAAAAAACACTTTAAAACTAATAAAAGATAAAAATTAATCAAAAAATATAAATCTTTTTTAGAAAATTTTCTTTTATCATAAAGTTTCTAGGAAAATTAGTTTTGCTTTCGTAGGGTTTAATTTGCAAAATTTTGATTTTTAAAGAACGGGATTCGTTCCCGTTCTCATTTTTCGTGTTTTAAAGCTCATTTCAACTCCGTTTTTGTTTAATTTCTTTTTAAAACTTAACTTTTTAGTCAATTAGAAGTCCATTTAAAAAGGAAAAAAAAATAATTTATGTTTAATTTTAGAAATTTAGGGTTTTTTCTGCTGCCGTTTAGGGTTCCCGATTTGCGTTTTTAGTTAAAGTTTGATTTCCCGTTATTTGAGAGGTTTGGTTGGTTTTAGCTATTAAACTAAATATAAACTAAGCTACTGGTGATAACAATATAATAAAAGATTGTGTTTATTTAATCATGTATTACTCCCTAGATTGCTTCTCCTAGTGTTGTTGCTTTGTCACACTTGTGATGATCTATGTAATTATTTCCTAAGTCATGAACGAATTACACGAACCCGCCGTCTATTTAATATTCCGTTAAGGCAACGCACAAGTAAGGTAGTATGAAGACTATTACAAGGCCCCTAAGAGTATATTAAATGCATTTGAAATATATTAAGAGTGGATCAACCATATAAGGGGCAAGGTAGTATGAAGACTGTTACCCGATGGTATCCTTTCTACACAATCATGTTTTCCTAGACATATCAACAGCGATACAGACAAAAGCTGGTTTTCTAAGACCTAACATGCATATTCATCACAAGAAGCAACACCACTAAGATCTACATCCTAGGTTTCATACAATCATAAATAAACACAATAGAAGGTTTAGCCAAGCATGTTAAAGATAAAGCAAGAACAGATAAGAATCACACAACAAGACATATTGAATGATTAAGATAGTCTTACTTGATTAAAACATGAATTGAAGGAAGTACAATAGGGTTTTGAGGCCCTAAAATCGTCCCTAACAGCTGCTAAACGAACTAGGGTTCGTCCCTTTCTTTTACTCTAAAGTTACACACTTAAAACCTTAATTTCAGGTTTGTATATATAGGAAAATCGTCGTGACGGCGTCGCGTTTTAATCGTGACGCCGTCATGAGTAGAATATTCTAGATAATGGGCTGGGTTGTGCATTCTGACGCCGTCTTGAGATCTTGTGACGTCGTCTTGGTATGAGTTGTGACGGCGTCACGTGTAATCTGTGACGCCGTCTCTAGCTTGAGTAGAAATTCTTGAGAGATGTTGGTGTAGGTCCGTAGTCTTGTCTGTTTCTTCTCCAAATGAGCCCAAGTCACGTGTATTTCCTCCAAATGCCTTCCAAATGCTGAATACCTGAAAAGGAACAATTAAGTACCTATTTTGGGCATAAATGCACGATTTAGGGGGTTAAACGACCCCGAAAAAGTGTATAAAATGACACCTCATCAGAGCTCCTAAGAAGAAAAAGAGAAAAGCACAAATATATTTATTTAACCAAAACTTAACTTTCATTAATAAAACCATTCGGTGTATATAGCCGAATAACCCTAACTGGTAACATAAGATAAACACGAGGACCTGACCTGATAAACACGAAGACATGATAAACATTCCTAAATAAATAACTATCCTAAAACGACTCAAACACATATCCTAAACACTTGATAAATACGATGGTTATCCTAACGCATCACGAAATCCTTGTGCCAAGCCAAGGCAACCGAGACCCTCTTGGTTCGTCCTCCCCCTTATTCTCAGTTGTAACATTCCCCTCTCCTTCGAAATTTACATTGTCCTCAAGGTAATAAGCTGGATCCGCAGGTATATCACGGCCTGGGTTGTCGTCCTCTTCCGCCATATGCAATAGAAACTTACCGGGACATTTATGACCACACATCCATTTGCTATCACAATTGAAACACAACCCCTTGTTAAGACGTTCTTGGCGTTACTATGGTGAAATCCACTTGATGGCCAGTGGAGTAGTGTTAGTGTTGGTGGTAGATTCGGTAGGTGTGGGTAGAAGAGGTGGTTTCTCTGAATTTGGAGAAGTATATGAAGGCGTTGGGTTGTTTGTCCGTACGACTGTGATGATGTCGTGGGTTTTAGCAATGGCTGAGGTGGGCCACTGATCTTCAGTGACACGAGCTAAGGAGAAGACGTCTCTTAAACTTGTAGGCTTAGACACTAATAACTCCCGCTGTAACGTCGGTTTTAGTCCAGAGATATAAAACAAGATGAGTAAGCTTTCTGAAACATCGGTAACCCGATTCATTAGTTTCTCAAACTCACTTTGGTATTGTGCAACGGTACCGGTTTGCAAAAGTTTAGAGAGGGCTCTTTGAGGATCCTCGTACTTGGACGGCCCAAATCGATCGCATACACTTTCCATAAAACCTTCCCAGCTTGTGACGAGTTTGTTGCGTGTCATCCAACGATACCACTACGCAACATCTCCTTCCAAGTTAAACCCAATAATGCGCAACCGTTGTTCTGGTGTCGTCTCGAGCAGCGAAAAATATTTGTTGATTGCAAATATCCAGCTGTCAGGATCAGATCCATTAAACTTCGGTACATCGAGTCACATTGAACGAGGAATCCCTTGATCGTTGCTGCCAGCCCCATGTCGCGTCCATCCCGACGCCTTGGTTGTTTGGAGTTCCAGAGTTAGGGTTGCGATTTGACTTGTAACAGCGTCAAACTGCTTATTCAAGAGTAACCGGACTGCTTGCTCGTCCATAGCAATGAATATTTTTTTATCGATGAACAGTAACGATGAATATTGATTATGAACAGTAACGACGATGAATAGTAACGATTAACAGTGACGATGAACAGTACAATAAAAGCACCAATTGATACGACCCTTGCGGATAGTATCGGGATAGGGTAACCCTTTAAGCGTGATGCGAGCTCCTAAGAAGAAAAAGAGAAAAACACAGATATATTTATTTGACGAAAACTTAACTTTCATTAATAATACCATTCGGTATATATAGCCGAATAACCCTAACTTGTAACACAAGATAAACACGAGGACCTGACCTGATAAACACGAAGACATGATAAACATTCCTAAGCAAATACCTATCCTAAAACGACTAAAACACATATCCTAACACTTGATAAATATGATGGTTATCCTAACGCATCACGAAATCCTTGTGCCAAGCCAGGGAAACCGAAACCCTCTTAGTTCGTCCTCCCCCTTATCCTCGGTCGTAACAAATTAACTATGGGGAACGTGACGAGTAGGTTAAAAAAAATGTAATTGAGAGTATGATGAAATATATTCTATGTTAATTATTTTGATGGTTTTAAAAGTGCAAGACTTTTGATTTGATATATCTGAAAAGTGTAAAACTTTCAAAAGATATCTTTTGAAAGTTTAAAAGCTTTAGAATTAGAACAATTTTGAAACTTTGTAAGTGTTTTGAAATTTGTAATTAATTAACATTTTATGTTTGAATGTTACACGAAACACTTACCACAATATCGCACTATAATTGTTTCTCGGTAGAAAATTTGGTTGTTATGCACGGGCACTCGTATGATGTTTAGCATATATTTGTAAAGAGAAATGATACATCCACCAAATGTTTATAAAATTATATCCACAAAATGATTTGTCAATCAATTGTGGAGGGTAAGAAAGTGGAAAGAAAAATTATAATGTAAAACTATTGGACCATGTCACATGCCAACTCATTTTGTGGATATAATTTTGTAAACATTTTGTGGATGTAGTATTTCTCATTTGTAAATAAGAAAAAGAAAATGAATAAAAATTGTAGAAGAGGAAAGGAATAGGTAGGTGTAAAGAAAGTATAGAAACACGTGTAAAAAGCAATACGACGTCGTAGCGTGAGTGCAATTCCAATTTCAGTTGCGTGCAACAACAGGAAGAGGAAGAGGAAGAGGAAGAGGAAGAAAAACCCTAGATCCAGAATCATCAAAGTAGAATTAAATTAAGAGAAAGTTAAATAGAAGTAATGATAAACAAGGATGACAATGGAAGGAGGAATTAATAATAATAATAATTGTGCTTCATCATCTTCTGAGGGTGGTAAACCACCGAATCCACTGACTAGCAACACTCCTTATCGTCGCTGTGATTCCAACAAGTTTTTCGTTCGCCATCCCTCTCTGGTAATTAATTGTTGTAATTATATGGTTTGCTTGTAACAGCTGATACAATTACCTCTTCTCATATCAATGTGTTGTTACAAAAATGCGATTTATTTATACCCTTGTAAAATCTTATTTATGTTTTCTCGTTTTGGAAGGCTTCATTTAATTGGTTAACTGAGTTTCTAAGGGTTCTTACATAGATTAGTGACCACTTTCGTAGGGACTACTTTTATCTTCAGTTGCATTTATCCATTCAATAACTTTGCGCAGACTTATTCATAATTGACATAAGCGTAAATAGTTCTTTCTCCTGATAAGCTAACTTAAGCAACACTTGGATGAACATCTTTCCATTAGGATCCGTTAGCCGTCATGCTTGTGAAATTATCTAACTTCATAACTTTATTGTAAGTTAGATACTAGGGGTTTTAATCTAGTTGATCGATATCTTCATTTATTCACATCATCAACCATTATGGAAAATTTCTATATTAGGAAAATGAGTTTGTATTGAAGGATTCAGTGCCCGAACTAATTTTATCCAATGGATTAGTTGCTGGAAAGATGCTAAATGTTCATTCAAATATGTCATACTTCAGTAAATTAATTCAATTCTCTAACTTGCACGCTCTGATGTTATCTCCATGGGGATCTCAGGTGAATCATTTACAACTGTTCAAGTGTGATGGCATACATTTAAGTACTGTAGTATTTTCTGTTGTCAAAATGTATATGATGGATAGTGTATTAGATTCCTCAGTTCTTGATCATGGCATGATTTTGGATTGAAAAATCATCAGGCTCTAAGGTCTTAAACTGTTTATGAGAATCTCAAATATTATTGCTATTTACATATTTTTATTGTTTTTCTTAAAGGGTTATAGTTAGTAGATCATGGAAATAATAATATAAAGAAAATGTGGCATACGTATTACACTAAGTTTTACGATTAGTTAATAACGTGTATGCCAACGAGCTGTTTAGATGATTTTTTTTTCGAGTTTTTTAAATAATCCTTGTATTTTCAAAATTAATATAACAGAACCAATTCTTTTCAAAATATTCATTTTCTCTAGTCAATGGATAATTTTATTCTGTGCACGGATTTTAACCGGAAGTTGTATAGGTGAGGACAAGGATTGCAGATGAACCTGTTGGACCAATATTGAATCCAGAAGATTGTAAACCTGAATTTGTACCACTTATCCGGTCAGGAGCATGGGCAGACATGGGGTTCCGTGGAAGCATGGAGGATGTATATATCTGTGCTGACAGTTTTGTGCATGATTATGGTGGGAAGAATCCAGTTGAAGGACCAGGTGCCTTTTATGCGGTATGTTTTCTGTCGTGACTAATGATTGTACAATTTTTAAGTGGTAATCATACTCGAGTAGTTAGAAACGTTCATGTTGACAGATTTGATTAACAGTTATACTGGTTTTTATCTATATATTTTCTTGTCGGTTAAGAGTATACACTACATGATTGTGAAGATCAATGGGTTGGTTTTAAGCAGACAGCAATAAAGCTAACTATTGGTGATCTGCATCGTAGTTTGCAAATGCTGGTTACCACGAACATCTGCAAATCATTTTCTAGTTAATAATGATTGTGTGATTGGTCCTAAAAGTAGTCGATTTCTCTTAGTTTTCTATTTCTATTGACGCTTTCTAAATATTTGTGATTTTGATGACTGAAGCAACCAATGTGGCAGCGCATTGGAATTGAACTACGCCTGATTCTATCTCTACATATCCTTGGTTATGAACTCCTTACTAGTTTTTTGTGGAGTAAACAATTTTTTAGTTTAATAATTTTTCAGATCAAACACCAAAATAATCACTAAATTAATGGAGCTACTCAAAGCATGAAAGTCACATGAAAGGTTATTGGATCTACTCACGGTTCATGACTTAGAGAGATGAACATCTGTGGAGTTAATTGACTTATGTGTCCCATAGGGTTAAAATGTTTTGATCACCGAGGTCCATAGAAGCATTGTGCTGAACCTCACACTTAGTTTCTGAGAAAAGTGATGGATCTAATTATTTGATAGGTGAACTAGACTGCACTTCTATACTTTTTAGTAGTTCTAATGATTTATTGGTGAATGACAAAACTTTAGATGCCTATTAAATCAATATGTTCAATTTTAGCTGGATTGGCTCAAAGAAGATATTTTTTTGTGATTAAATAATAAATGTTGCAACCAATAGAGACAATAAGCTTTCAGATTCATGGTTGTGAATTTCACCAGATAACTATTAATTATCTGTCTACAATTGTCTAAGCCTATGACCTATCTCGGATCGACGATGGAATTTTTAGCGAGTGCCACATCGGAACCTCATGTCTGTGCTGATACTATCCATGTTGCTTCTCTATTCCTTGTTACTCGTTAGTCACGGCTCAATGCTTGTTTTGAGTTGTTAAGAGGCAGCAACTAGACCTCATCTCTGAAAGCAGTATGGTCCATCCTTGCGGTTAATTATATTAGACTAATGTCTTTTAGATTCTGATTAGGCTGTAAGAGGACATCAAAGGCAGAAATGATAGTTGTGTTTCAGTAGAGGCAGTGGCTAGTGTAGTAGTGTGCAATATCCAGAGTCGGTGACAAACATTGTGGCATGATTGATGGAAGCAAATATTTGCAGATCATGCAATACATGATGGGCCAGCTATAGAAACACTGAAGGCTCTGACAATTATTAAGTACAAGATGTAGAGTAACTGGTAATAAAAAGTGACAAGAGAAGCTCAGTTAGGAGGAAAAGATGTCTTAAACCGCATATTGAGAGATGATGTCTTAAACAACATATAGTGTCATCTTTTTGTGTGGAGATCATTAGGTGGCATTCGTCTTTTCACCAGATATTGTATGATGTAGCGTCTGATAGAAGTTTTATAGGAAAACTGGATCTCGATTGATATAATTTATTAAGGTTCTCTCATCTGAAAAAAGTGAAAATCAGGTGATCAATAAACATAAATTAATAACAGTGAGAAACCGAACTATGTGAAAGTACAAAACCAAATTTCAACAGCCTTGTGGAAGAAAGAATGTTGACTTCATTAGAAGTTTTATCTATATTTTGGTCTGATACTTTGTTATTTTTCAGGTTTTTGATGGGCATGGAGGAAAACATGCAGCTGATTTTGCGTGCCACCATTTGCCAAGGTTCATTTTTGAGGATGACGACTTCCCAATGGAGATTGAGAGGGTGATTGCTTCAGCCTTTGCCCAGACTGACACTGCTTTTGCTGAAGCTTGCACTTCGGATGCTGATCTTGCTTCTGGTACAACTGCATTGGCAGCTCTTGTTATGGGGAGGTTCGGTTTTGTAGTTCTTAATAGATTTCTATTTCTTCATTGAAGTACTTATACTCTATCTATCACCAATTCTTTGTAAAGGTTGGTGTAGTCCCGATAATCCAATTGTCTTTCTTCTTAATATTAGGGTGTTTTCTCCGTGAAGTTATATTGGAAAATGTTGGTGTTAGAGTTGGTAGTCTCAACCCATTCACCTAAAAATGGGCTGATTGTTGGTATAATTGATCTAAAGGATAAAATTCTTAGAATTAAAAAACATAGTTGAAGACGAGAAAGGCTCAAATGGGTTAAAAGTTGCTCACAGTGTTGAAATTTTTGCAACCTTCTAAATTGCGTCATTCAAAGTAGATATATCCCTATTTAGACAGAATAGTTATTGAAATTGATCTTGTAGAAGACTTAAAAACTGTCAGTAGTTAAACCTTACTTGTTTTGACCCGTGGTAACCGGAACATGTTTGACTTATTACCTAACTTTCGCAAACATTTTGCCACCTTTAATAAGTTCTATTGACAACATGACCTGAACACTTTCATCTTGTGGCTGCATAACTAGCAACATCTCAATATGTGTAGCAACATCTAAGTATGTTATTTGACTGCAGGTCTTTGGTGGTCGCAAATGCGGGAGACTGTCGGGCTGTTTTATGTCGCCGTGGTAAAGCGATCGAGATGTCTAGGGACCACAAACCTATCTGCGTTAGAGAAAGGAAGCGTATAGAAGATTCTGGAGGATATGTTGATGATGGTTATCTCAATGGGCAACTTAACGTGGCCCGTGCTATAGGAGACTGGCACATGGAGGGACTCAAGAACCAAGATGGTGGGCCCCTCAGTTGTGAACCTGAGTTGATGACGACTAAACTTACTGAAGAGGACGAGTTCCTCATTATAGGCTGTGATGGAATTTGGGATGTTTTCATGAGTCAGAATGCAGTCGACTTTGCTAGAAGGAAACTGCAAGAACACAATGATCCAGTTTTATGTAGTAAAGAGTTGGTCAACGAGGCCCTCAAGAGAAAAAGTGGAGACAACTTATCTGCTGTTGTGGTCTGCTTTCAATCTCAGCCGCCCCCAAATTTGGTGGCCCCACGGGGGAGAGTGCAGAGGAGTGTTTCTGCTGAGGGTTTGAAAGAGTTGCAGAGCTTTTTAGATGGCTTAGAAACTTGAGCTTAGTTACATGCGGTATTTATTTCTCTCTTATTTTATCTCCAGGGATTTTCTTGTTTCAGTTTTGTTAAATTATACTGTTTCTTGTTATTAGACGTTGAGAGAGAAACTAGTTAAACTGTAACATATGCGGCAAACATAACGTTAACGTTCCTGAAGTTTTGATATGTTATTCTGTGTTACGGCGGGACTCTTCATGTTCTCATATCTTAGTTAAAAATATTGTTTGTCTTTGTTGTTTGAATCAATAGCTTTTATGGTTTAACCTCTGAGAATTTGCAGAATTTTGGTTGAATAAATTTAGTATCCTTTTGAAAACTAAATGAGACATCTTGTACCCAGAATCGCAGTTGGAAATGCCTTCATTTAGAGGTGGTAATATAGGCTGGTAGCAGTGCTTCCAGTTTGCAAGTAAGTAGATCAAAATGGTCTCCTCTTGGATCGCGTTTACCTACTTGGTGTGTTTGGTTTTGTGTGTAGAATAGGTTCTTGGGAGTTCTTTTTATGTTGAGAACTTGTATCATGCTTCCAGGGGACAACGATAACATACTTTGCTCATCTATACCACATCCGCCTGGTTTCAAGCCCTAGGGTTGTTACTTTTTTATTTCATTTCCTCTTTTCATTGGAATAGCTTGGAACACAACGTAGCTACTTGTAGTTTTTCAAAAAACCTAATTTTAAAAGTTCTGATAATCTAATCAACTAAATCAGACCAAGAAAAACGAGGTGCTTCTAATCAGTTATATGAAGGTACAATAAACAGATGATACCGAATTGCATTCCAATAACTGGTCACATTTTCCCTGCAGCTAGAGACATAGTACCATTTTTCCTACAGCTAGAGGCAGTTAAAATAATGTTTATAAATTATTTTGAATTCTATGTGTTTATATTACTCAACATCTACAATATATATCCTTTTTGCATGAACCAAATCTAAATGTGGGAAATGTATGTCCACACTTTTTGTTACCAGAAAAGGTGAAACTTGTATTTCCTTTTTTGGCATTAAGTTGGGTATGTCCCATTTGTGCTGGAAGCTGGTCCCTTTATTTTTTTTTTAAACACAATTTTTCTATCTCACAAATATATATTTCACACATGGCTCAAGCGAGGCTTGAACCCACAACCTTTCTCTTGGAAGTGAAATGGGCACGTTGCTTGGGATTAGCTAGCCACCAACAGATTTTTGTCCCTTTTTCATGTATATAGTTACAGCTAAGTACATGTAAGTCACCAAATCAAACACTTATATAAAACAAAAACAAAAAACTATTTCTATAACCAAGTTTGTCTCAAATGTATCATTCTGGTTCCCCCTCAAAAGCTATTGTTTTCTTTAGCATTTTCATAGTTGATAGTATGTTACATGTTTTCAAAATTTTAACAAATTTTTATATTTGATAATAATTACATGTTTTCAAAAGTTTTGTTAACCAATAAACAAGAAAATTTGATATAGATACCCAATAAAAACAAGAGTAAGCAACCGCAAGAGCATGTAATTTTTGTAAAGCTAATTGACAAAATAAAACGAGAGTTCCGTCTAGCCAATGACATGAAAGTGCAATAAACAGATGAATTTCAAACGAATCACGTTGATTCCACATCTTGCTTGATTCATATCATGAAAAAAATAAATTAATTTTGGGTCTAAAATGAGAAAAACTAAACAAGATATATCAAGGATACAACAGGTTGGCATGACATGAATTGCATTGAATTCCAACAATTGATACACATTTTTCTTGCTGTTTTACATAGAGCTACAATTTGGCGTTTGACTTTGGATGTCAAAGCATTTCTTATAACAAAAAAAAAAAGAGTTGGTGTAATAATTGCAGAAAAACTGTTACATTTTCGTACAAGGATGAAATGAAATGTTTTTTATTTATGGGTTTGTAATAGTACTTGTATAAAACTGTTGAAGTTTCATACTAAAAAGAAGTAACTTTGTTTACGCTTGTATCTAAATGAAAGTTTTCTATCCTATGAGTTTT
>BQNB010141546.1:0-17256 GCA_026074375.1 Tanacetum coccineum
AGCTGGATCATGGAATGAATACCTATCCTTAACCGCCTTATATTTCCATTATAATAAGTACATGGTCTGTTGTAACAACCCACAATTTCAGGTCATTTTACGTCAATAAACTCAAAACTATTTACTTTGAGCTTTTACGCATTTACTTTTAATTTCAACTGTTAAGTTAAATCGCTTAAACCGAAAATCAACAATTAACTTAAATTGGCATTAAAAAAATAAAAGTTTACGTCAAACAAGTGTTATATAATTATTACAAAGATAATTTATAACTTTTAATATTTTATTTTTATTCGTTACGTAAAACGTTTACGTTTCGCGTTATGAACTTTCATGCATGCATGTAAACTATACCAAATTTACCAATACCCACAATATTTATACATTATCAAAAAAATTAAACATTTCTCTCCCCCTAAACTCTACCTAACTGGCCCCTATGTGTTATATACACAAGTATTTACCATATTACTAGTTCATACATAATACCATTTGCTAGTTTATACCACGTGCTAAAAATATCTAGCTAAGATGCAAATTCAACACCAACTCCCTTGCAAGTTACTTACACAAGCTAGAAACTTCATCCATTCTTACACAAAAGCCATGCCTCTCCCTTTGATTTCATGGATGATTTATACATTTTGTCTCCAAGATATTTTGCTAGCTAGTCTTTATATTCATTCACTAAATCATTCTTGCTCATTTGATAACTAGCAAAACACAAAATACTCAGAAAGAGTTTCCATTTTCTTCCATTATCTTGATATTTCAAGCATACTAGTGTGTTCAAGGTTAATATCTAAGGTGTTCTAAGGTTTTTTCAAGTTTGGGTTTTAAGAATTAAGTTAGGGTTCATCATTTCAAGTTGGGGTTTTTATCAAGTTTTTGGGTTAAAAAAAATTAGAGCCTAGGTTTTATTTGTGTTCATAAGCTTTGTAAGCATACTCTTCCCACTCTTGTGATTTTTATACATCTTGATTATGTTATACATGTTTCTATACTTGCATTATTTATATTTACACATGAACATCATGATTATATGTTATATCACCAACTAGAAAACTTTTATAAATGTTTGCAAAGAAATCAAGAACAACACTTACTTATATGATTATTAAACATGTTAAGTTTGTTATTCATAAACTAGCTTAAATAGTTTTATAGTTATTTTATGTTTTATTCATATTATTGTGAAGAGTTGGATGAGATTAGGTTAGTGGATGTCGTTGATTGTGAAGAAAGTTGAAATGTATAGATTTGAGGTTTTGTTGTGTAAAAATAGAGTAAAAATTATAGACAAAAAGTGTATAAATACACACTCTTTACAACTGATTTTAAACAGTAGGATAGGGAATTTTTGATGAGTTAAAACTTTATATTTATGTTAGTACATCTTAATACGAATCCGTAGACATAAAAAATGCGAAAAACGGACGTAAAACAAAGAAGTTATAGTCAAAACAAGATTTGTAACAATACCGGCAAAAACAGTTTTTCTATATAATCTGGCAGATTTAGTTTTCGTGATTTTGACCCCTTTCGGTTCTGAACCGGCTTAAGTATAAAACTAGAAACTTGCTCGGAATGATTTTTTGGTTAAGTAATGCGCTTTTTGAAGTCAAAAAGTGTAAAACGGAAGAGTAATACTTAATCAAACTTGGGCTATTTTTCGGAAAATGTCATAAGAATTCCTGCATACTTTTTACTAAATATTGTTGCTGTTAAGAATAGTAAATTGTGTTTTCGAACGTTTTCGAGTCCGTTTGGACTTTAGAAACCTTAAAAAATAATATAGTATCACTTGTATAATATTTATATGCGTTATAAACTTTATAACTATTATTTTATAAACTAGTTATACAATAAATAAGTTTACGTTGTAAAAATAATAAAAATAGTAAGTCAAGCGAAATAGACTATAATTAATTTTCAGACAATTAGAAAATATTACGAACGTATATACTTGGAAATTAAATGATGAACTTAATATAAACATTATTTTGGCTTATAAACTAAAACACAAACTATTAGGTGGTGATATAACAATATAAAATATAGTGCATTATTTTATATTCACATGCATTATTCTAAATCGACCTATAATTAAATAGGTTGCATACCGCTCCTTTGTAACGACATTCCTTGTTGATTTTTCCAAAGTCAATACCGTCACTTGAGGTGAGTTTCATGGCCCTTATTTTACTTCTTTTAAATATTTTATGGAAGAATACATGCTCATTTACATACACCTTTTCATACGCATTTACAAACTCGTTTACATTCCCGTTTACATACTCGTTTTCATACTCGTTTACATACTCATTTTCATACTCGTTTACATACTCAATTACAAACTTGTTTACAATTACTTTACAAATCTCGGGGTGAGATATATGATTTGTTTTCACAATAGGATGCAAGTACAATACTTTTTAATTTTTACAATGATTACGGATTTTGCCTAAGTAGCGATAACCAACCATACCCACTATCATGAACTGTTAATTACTTTGTGTAAGCGCGTGTGTTATAAATAGATCTATTGAGATTGACATCCCCGTTTAAGATTAGTACCAAACATGGCCAACGGACGTATACCATATCGGATATTAGATGTTGCGGATTGAACATCTACATGGGTACATTAATTGCCTGAATATGATTGTCACACATACATTGTTGTAGCTTCAGTGTCATGAGCTTAATAAAATTGTAATTACATTTTGTGATATTGTATGTGTTATATTTATCATACACTTTGAAATCTTGCGGTCTAACATTTATACTTACATAAACCTACGAACTCATCAATATTATGTTGACACTTTTAAGCATGTATCTCTCAGGTGCCTAACTTGCTAAGGCGTAATTCAAGTTCTTTGGGTCTTCATACATTTAAGACTACATTTTTATGGACTTTCCATGCACTACTTATCCTCGTTGTATTTTTAAACTATGAATTTCAATTGATGCAAACTTGGGACAAAATGTTATAACTTATTTATTTTCAATCAAATCAACGAGGTTATCTTTTAAACGACTCATTTAGATGTCATTCTCTTATATCTTGTGCTATTGTATTATGAAGTAACGCCCCCAGTTACCTTTTCGCTGCCACATATTTTGGGGGTGTTACATCTGTCTTTGGGTATTTCAACTGTAGCCAATAAATCCATTTGAAATTCAATCAAGGTACTAGTGATATAAATCAAAACTTTTATACCTTAATGGGATCATCTTTTCTAAAATTGACCCCTGTATATGTGCATCGATATTCGAAAGTGTTTTGCACATAAGAGAGAGAAGCTGCACTTGAGTCACTAAGATCACATTATTAGCCTTATATTTTAATCACATTTTCTCCCTTTATCAAAAATGTCAAATCGTTTGATATTTTGGATATCAATTGATTTAAAATTAAGCTTCCGAGGAGAAAAATGTTACTGATTAGCATGATTATTAGGAACATTTTAATGACCCCCCTTAATTAATAAGGGTAGGATATACTGTTGAGTACATATTTTGAAAGATTTTGAATTTAATGAAAAATTGTACTCAACACATATATACTAAGTATCTACACTACATATATACATATACATAAGATATAATATGAGACAAGACCTGACATGGGTTAAACCGAGTATGACAAAGTCATACTCTCCGCTGTAGTAATCAGTGGTCCGTCTCAACTTTCCTTCAACCAATCAGACATTCCAAGCTTTGCATGATCCGTCTTTCTAGCAGCTACTTGTCAATCAATTTCACCATGATGTCTATCTGATTCTGATCCTTGTCTGTCCATTTTCTCTTTGGCATGTCTTTGTTATATCCCAACTTAAAGTTTAGCAGCTTGTAATGGAGAATTTCACAAACAGATTTGAGCGTTTCTTCAGAAAACTTGTTGTTGGTCCCACTTCAATAGATCGAATTCCTTAAGCTTGTATAAGGTTTAGTTATATTAGATAAATCTAACACAACAACAGTAGAAAATTTGTTTGAATGTATTAAATATTATGCGGAATCTAATCTTTAATATTAAGAAGAACTATCAACGAAACAGTAATTATATGAACATATAATTCAACAAACAAAAGCTCCAATATTATTAATAATACAAATACTCTTAAAGTATTAGGGTTTCAAAGTCCTTGAAGCTATGATAATTCTATAAATGACTCGTATCAAACTGACTCGTATTGGTGTATCTTGGTGTGGTACATCAATCTCTATGCCCTAGTACCTCCTTTTATACACCAAGGAGTCCTAAATGGCTTATAATACTTTCCTAAGAATATCAAATCTTTTAAACAAATAAGTTATACATATCTTTTACACAAATAACTCATATAAATCACATAAGCAGTACTAACTAACTCAGTAGTACTAACTTCTTCAATAGCAGCATTAACTCCTTCAACAATATTAACTTTGTACTAACAGTAGTAACTTTTGTACTAGCAGTAGTAACTACTTAGCAGTTTTTCTTCCAAGTCTTTGAGCAGCACTAATATGCACTAGCAGTTGTAACTTTACACTAGCAGTACTAACTATGTACTAGCAGTAGTAAACACTTAGCATTTTTCTCTGAAGTTCTTGAGTAGTACTAACACAACTGAGCAGCATTAACTCTGATATGAGCAACAGTAATACTAGCAGCATTAAGAAGGCTTTTAATCCCAACAATCCTCCCCTAAACTTGATATTCTTCTTCAAAATCATCAAGTTTCTTTATTTAAAAGCTCCATAATCACTAGGAGGATGCTTCCAAACACTTCATTGATTCTTAAGCTGTTTTGTGAGAAGTTTAAGAAGCTGATATGCCATTTCACTAAAATAATCAACCTGAAGCTTCTTGTTCAGCATATCTGTAATTGTAGATGGTGTAAGGGGATATCTCTTTTCTACCAGCATGTAAATGTACACATGTTGCATCCTCAAGGAATGTACTCCACAGGAGTCATACAGCTTCCATTCCAACACTTTGTAGTCTTGTTGATTCCTCCATACTGTATCTTCAACATGTGGTTCAAACATTGTCTTCAAATCTCCCCATAACAACAAATCCAAGTCTTCCACTGGTCTTGTTGACTCATATTTAGCTTTTACCAACTTGTACAAATCTTCTAAATCTTCCCTGCTAAAACTTTTAAGCATATGACTAAAGATTCTGTACATTTGAGACTTTCCATCAGCTCTCATTATTTGATAATAGCTTTTCTTTCCTTCTTTGTGAATCTTCCAGCCAACAATACTTGGAGACTTAATAGCTAAAGGTACAACATCAATTGCAACTTCTTCTTCATCTGGAATGACTTCCATTAGACTTTAAAGCTCTGCTGCTGTTTCTTTGTCATCTTCCACATTTTGCTTCTTTGCATTCTCTTACATCAGCTCTTCTCCTGCTCTCTTTTCTTTTCCTTACACTAACTCTGTTCTAAAGTCTTCAAATGTATTTACCCTCTTGAATGCTCTGTCAAACATCTCTTGGATAGAATCAAACCCTTTTGACTTCAAATATTTGAGCTTGTATCCTTCCATATTCTTTAGGTAAGTACACATTATTATTTTTGTTGAGCTTTTGTTGGTGGTTTGTTTCTTCTCTCTTCTGCTCTTTTAGCTGCAAAATGTTTTCTTCTTTTCTCTAAGAGTTGTTGAAATAATGTAGCCTTTTCTACATCAGAAAACTCTTCTTGTTCTTGTGTTTGCAATCTTTCAGCCAACTAATGATCAGCCTCAATCTTAGCCTGAATATCAACTCATTCTTCAGACAAAGCAATATTGGCTTCTTTTTCTTTTTTAGCTTTCTCTCTTGCAAGTCTTTCTTCATCATCAATTTCTACTTGTAACTTTAAAGCAACTTCTTCATCAAGCATGATTTGAACTTTCTTCTTCATAGGCTTCACATGTTCTTCTATCATCATTCCTTTACCATTGTCCAATGATTGTTGTGAAGAAATTGTTGTTATTGTTGTTGTTGTAGATGGCTCTTGAAAAACAATCCCTTTCACCTTGGGTTTTGAAGTTTTTAATGCTTCAAGTGCTTGAGCCAAAGTAATTTCTTCAGTAGTTATTATAACAGTTGTTGCAGCAGTACTAACTTGAGCAACATCAACTACTTCTTCAATGACATTTTCATTTTGCCCTACAACAAACACCTCCTCACCACCTAAAATAAATCATCTACATTAAACATCTCAGCATCATCTTAAACATTAACCAGGGTAATGTCTTCATCAGCATCAATAGCATTAATCCTCCTCCCCTGTTTGAATACATCCTCATCCAAATATTCTTCATCACTAAAGGATTATACCCTAGCTGTCAAACCAACTTTGTATAGTCTCTTCAGCTTATGAGATCTTGAACTTCTTTTCTTTTCAAGCTTCTTGACCCTCCTTTTCAAACTATCAATCTCATTTTGTTGAGTGGTCTTTGCCTTCTCCAAATCAAGAACTTTATTTTGTAAATTGGTACATAGTTCCATCAATTCATTAAGTTTAAGTCTATCCTCATCACTTCGAAGTGTGTTACCTCTTGCGAGCAGTGAATCATTGGAAGATTTTAGAAACAATTCTCAAAACCTAGTTTGAAACAATATAGTATCCCCCCCCCCCCCCCCTTAAGTTCTGGCACCTGAGACCACCACCTAAAGTAGTTCCTAGGGAACTAGATTCATTAGGTGTTGCCTTTATGTTACTACTGTCCTGCTCTACTTCTAAGCTAGAAGCAGTAGTGGCAACCCTCACCAAACTGTCACCCAACTCCTTATGGACAGCCACATCTGTAATATTTTCACTAGGATCACTAGGCTGAGGTACCTGAGTGTCCTTTCTTTTAGGCTTCTTAGGTTTTTGTGTCTTTTAAAGTTGAGTAGATGATTGAGTAATGGTGGGTGTGTGATGGGGATCAGTTGGATTTGCTGAACCTTCACCTAATTCTGATTGGTTTTGTACCACCATTGTTGGAAATAAAGGTGTTACTCTACCAGAAAAACCTTTGCCTGCCCTTCTTATATTTCTAAAAATCTTCTTAGTGTAAGAGGGTGCATTATAAATTCTCTTATGAATTGGCAGCCCATCAAATTGTTGATTCAAAAACACATGTACAAACCTTGGATACATCAAAAAATTTCTAGACACATTATCTAAGTTTCTAATCATACATTCAAAAATGAACTTTGAAAAGTCGAATTTCTGATTTGTTGCAAAGCAGATAATAGAAGATGCCATGGTGCTACTAAACTCATTCCATACAGTAGTCTTTGGACTTAGACATTGTAGAATAGTATGAATCAGAAATTTCCATTGTGGGGAAAAGAATGGCTTATAGAAGTAGCTTTTATAAAATTTTCTCGATTACCCCATCAGTGTAGTAGTTTCAAAGATGGTAGAATTTGGTAGACAATCAACACCTTCTGCATCTTCTAGTTGAAGATCTCTTTTAACAGTTGATTCAATGATAATTATTTTCTTGCCATCTACTAGAGCATGCAACTGTACTTCCCCATTGATAGTTTTGGCCTTGACAGTAGACCAGAACTATTTGATACATGAAATATATATTGTAGAATTACGGTAGTGCATCTTTATAGGTGTGTATTCAAAAAATCCCAAGTTTATTCAAACCCTTCACTCTCTTCGGGTTTAGACAAAAATCGAAACCATGTTATGAGTATCGCAAACTTAGATTTACCATTTTGTTGGGTTTTGATAATAGATGATAAAATTGAGTTAGGGTTTGTAGTTAGAGAGTATTTGAAAGAGTGAAATTGATTAAAGGATCGATTGAAACCCTTAATAGAAGTATTTATAAAATACCCTCAACAACATTAACTTTCACCCAGCAGTAGTAACCCAACAGTAGTAATAGCAGTAGTAAGTTATGCCTAGCAGCATTAACTTTGAGTCACCAGTATTAACTCCAATTCCATTCCAAACAGCTTTTCCAGCATCAATCTAACACTTTTCTTTGCTTTTCCTGCAAAATGATAGTCCAAAAACCAAGAAAACACAAGCCATAGCAATTTTCACAATTATTATAATATTAATTATACCTAGCAATATTAAGTATAACTAACAGTAGTAACTCAGCAGTATTAAGTATAAACAGCAATACTAATTATACTTAACAGTAGAAACTTTTAATGACATGAATAACAGTACTAGATCATACAAAACTCTACAAAACATAAAGAGATAAAAGACTATAAAGATTCATCATTCCAATACTAACAATCAAATATTAAAATCTACTTACATCAAAAGATTTTGTAAGCAAATCTACAACATTCTTGTCGGTATGGATTTTGACCATTTGAATCAATTTCTTTTTTTTGCAATCTCTAATAAAATGATGTCTGATCTCTATATGCTTTGTTTTTGAATGAAAAAACAGGATTTTTAATTATGCAAATAGTACTGTTATTATCAATAAAGATCTTGGTATGCATAAAATTGTACCCATAATCAAGTAGTTGATTCTGAATCCAAAGCACTTGTCCACAGCAACTTGAAGCAGCCACTAGTCTCATCCTTAGTAGCTTTTCTATGATTTTCCCTCCTTTGGGGTTCCCTCCAAAAGTAACATATCCTCCATCTATCTCTTCATAGTCTGTAAGATAGGACATGTTCCCTGTCATGTTCCTTGAGCATCCACTATCAATCACTCCTTGATCCTGTAAATCCATTTGTGGATTGCCCTGCACATTAGATAAGAAAATTAGTTTCTTTTGGGGACCCAAGCCATCACTGACTTGGATCTGCCTTGTGCATCAATATAATCAAACTTCTTTAGGGTGATTGATGCACTGTTGTGTTTAGAAACATGGTCTAAAACTTTAGTCTTTAGTTTCCAAACCCAACAAGCTGAGGCCTTAACAACATTAAAACTATTTCCCTTAACAGCATTAACTACTGCTTTTGGCCTAGCAGTATTAAATTTTTTACCACTAAAAGTTTTAACCCTTTGATCAATATTACTATTTTTGAATGATGTGTTCTTATGAATGGGCTTCTTAACAGTTGAATGTGCTATTTTAGAAAGATATGATATTGGTCTAGCAGCATTCACTGTTGTTTTTGAGTGAGCATCATTAACTTGTCTTGCAATATTAACTGATACTAAACCAGACTTCATTAGTACTGCTCTTGGAACTATGTTCTTTTTAGCACATGGGTGAGTCTTTTTAGCAAAGTTTTGATGATTCACCCTTTGAGCATTGTTCCAAACAGGTTTTACCATCCTTTGATTTTGAAATTGTTTTTATGGTAATTGCAATCAACTTGCAAATGATCAAAGCTTCCACATACATAACAGGCTTTATTAAACATCTTAAAATTGCTTCCTAGTTTTTAAGACATCATATTGTTCCAATTTCTTTGATTGCCTCTTGGACTGTGAGTGTTTTGCCTATGTTTCTCAACCTTTTTAACAGTTTTCCTAGCAGTTTTCTCTTGTTGCTTAGGTTTGACAAACTCTATCTTAGCAATACTAGGCTTAACTATTTTCTTCTCAGTTTTAGTTTGAGACACATTTTCTTCCTCACTATCTGACACCAATTCTTCAATAATTGAGGCATTATCATTCTTCCTAAATACCTTAGACACTTCTTCACTAGACATAGCTTTACTGTTCTCAACTACAGGCTCATTAACAAACTTATCTAAACTAGTAAAAGACAAGTCAAGTGTTAGAGGCATGAAATTTCCTGTGTAGGGAGGTGGAACCACATTATATTTTTCATAGCTTAAACCTTTCTTGCAATTATCAACAATCTGACACTCTATGAGCTTGTTTAAACTTTTAGATGCATTTTCAAATTTATTTACATTAAATTGAATGCTATCTTTTTCTTTTTGAATTTTTTCAAGCTTCTTCCTGAACTCTCTAATAGTTATTTCTCCTACTTGAATAACCCATTTTAATCCATTAATGTTTTCTACATAAACAGACTCATTTTTTTTATAAAATTTAAGTTTTTCTTCCACTGATTCTAAACCTGTTTTATAACCTAAAACCATTAAACTAGATTTCTCTAAATCTATTAATAGTTGATCATTTTGAGATTTAAGTAATTTAACAGTTTCCATACAATATTTTGAACAATTTGAATCATTGGATACCTCTGAGTCAGAACTTGAAGATAAGTAAGCCATGAGTGCATAATTAGGCCCTTCCTTTGCCTGATCACTCGAGTCATATCCACCAAGGCCATCACATGACACAAAAACTGTGGAAGTAGATGTTTCCATAGGCATACTCCTTCTTGAGCTTTCCTTTAACAGTTGCTCTGATACCACTTGTGGATCCTAATTCAATAGATCTTATAGCCTGATAAGGATTATAACCACTATGGATAGTTCCACAATGATTATAGGAGAAACAATGACTATGAACACTTATATGTTATGCGGAATCTAACATATAATGCTAAGAAGAATAACAATAACTATTCTTTATATTGATCTGCAGAATGATTACAGATTCCTAACTAATGATAAGAGATATGATATGCGTGTGAGTGAGATATGAGATATATATTTTTCTAATGTCGTAGGGATCCTTTTATAGACCAAGGATAAACCCTAACTGACTTACAAAATGCGTAGAAGATAATGCTCATAATCAATGCATATCTTTTCCTAATATATCTCAATCATATCTCTTAAACGGTACTAACTATCACGAACAGTACTAACTATTTTGTACTGTCGGTACTAACTATTACAAACTAATACTAACGGTACTAACTATAACCGTCGGTACTAACTATTACACTGTCGGTATTAAGTTAGGAAAACGTAATTCCCAACAATCTTCCCCTAGTTGATAATGACAAAACCCAATAAGCACAAACTTCCCCTGAAGTTGATATACGAATGAAACTTCCCCTTAATTCATGCTATACCACCAAGAATCATCAAGCTGCAAATCATCAAATCTTCTTCCCCTTTTTGTCATCATCAAATAAGGGTCTTCTGTAGATAAGCAACTTGTGAACACTTCCCCTCAAGTGGTACATGTAGATGGTTAAACATGTTAACAATAAGCTTCCCCTGAAAGTATGCTAACCATCTCTTGAATCTCGAACTCAGTAGGCTCCAAGTGGTAATTATTGATGAAGAAAAATGAGTATAACCCATATGTTGAAGAAGTAGAATTTCCCAAACTTGTGTCTTATGTCTTGCACTATTCACATGACGTCAAACTTATACCAAGACCAAAATATAAGTAGATCGCAATCTCTTGACAAAATCCTCATTTATCCTATAAAATAAGACACTGAGCACAACAACGTAACTCGTTAAAGTGATAGCAAATGTACGTAGTAAGCATCATAAGGTAGATCGTACACCTTTGCTAGATTCATCAAGTCTTTGTCACCAACAATTAAGCACAAACAAGTTATCTTTAAAAGTCATAGCCTGCAAAACTATACTTTAAGATATGATAAGACACGCACCTGTGAAACCCAACTACAACATCAAATAGGCAACAACCAATTTTCTTCAAAATAATTCCAAAAACGAGCCACTATTTCATCATTGTTCGAGATCCAAACGCGTCTGTGTTGTCCCATATAGGACAAAGCTAGCAGAATTAACCATAAGCCTAGCAGACTGAACTGAGTAATGCTAGCAGAATTAACATTCAAACCAAATTGCAACACTTTTTCTGTCCTAAAGTTGTCACTATCATGTCACTAACTTGTCACAAATCTGTTGCAAAACTGTCACAAAGGCCCATGCTCCTTCCTTCCATACCCTTTAGTGACACAAAATCTGTTACTGTACTGTCGCTTAACACTAGCAGAATTAACAATGAAGGAGCAGTATTAACCACGAAGCGACTAGTATTAAAAATGTATGACCAGTATTAACCTTGGGCGAGCAGAATTAACTCAACAACTACCAGTATTAACTTAAACTTGGCAGTATTAACCACACATACAAGCAGTATTAATCAAATCCCAAGTCTGCTCTCATCAAAATCACATCCAAATATATATGGAAACAAAATAATCCCTATCAATAAAGATCCATATATACCAACAAGTTAGGACTTTAAAAACCATACCAAATCTACCTCTTAACCTCTATGAATTTATTAAGGGAATAAATCATAATTCTCATTTTAGCAAATCCCAAAAATTCGCACACCAAATCCACATACTCCATAAACCCTACAAGTTAGGGTTTTATATTCCATTCCCTTAATTCATTCCTTAAGTCGCGTGGTCCATAATTGTTTCCATAAAAACACCAATATCCATCCTTATTTGATGTAAAAACACCATGAATGAACCTGCTCCTGTCATCTTCAAACATCATACACCAGTATCTATATTCAATCCAGGCCTCTTGTTTCTTTTTTTGTCGTTTAATCATCAACCATCACGACCACAACTAAATAATCCATGAAAGCATAATGATATCATTTAGCAACACATGATGAAAAACAAACGTTTCTACTTATTGAATTAGGGTTTATGAAAACCCTAGTGTCACCAAATTTGCCTCTTCACCGAAAACTAATACGAACATCTTTTCTTCATAAAAACAACACACAAACCTTGTATAAACCCTAGATATCAAGAGCAACCCGCTCTGATACCAACTGTTAAAGCCTAATTGTAGGCTTCATAGATCGTTTTGCCCATCTAGGATATCATAACATTGATCACGCAGCGGAATAACAATTAAGAACAACAATGTTATGAACAAGGTTTTTATTCATAAACTATATACTATTCGACTTTAATCAGTCGACTATGAACTATTACATAAACTAATAAGCTAACTATTAGACTCTCATTGGAGAGATCTAACTATGATGGATAATAAAACTATTCACCTTAGACCTCCTTTTATAGTATAAGGAGTCAAGGTTTACATGGAAACTAATAATGATAATAATGATAAAATCAATCAGTTATTCAATCATTATCTTTGACCAAATCTTTCAATTCTTATCTTTTGTAGTATTCTTTGACTACAACTTTGGTCCTTCATGTTTCCATCTTGTTTCATTCGTGTTTTGTCTTATCAACTCAAAATATAATTCCCAACAATCTTCCCCTAGTTGATAATGACAAAACCCAATAAGCACGAACTTCCCCTGAAGTTGATATACGAATGAAACTTCCCCTTAATCCATGCTATACCACCAAGAATCATCAAGCTGCAAATCATCAAATCTTCTTCCCCTTTTTGTCATCATCAAATAGGGGTCTTCTGTAGATAAGCAACTTGTGAACACTTCCCCTCAAGTGGTACATGTAGATGGTTAAACATGTTAACAATAAGCTTCCCCTGAAAGTATGCTAACCATCTCTTGAATCTCGAACTCAGTAGGCTCCAAGTGGTAATTATTGATGAAGAAAAATGAGTATAACCCATATGTTGAAGAAGTAGAATTTCCCAAACTTGTGTCTTATGTCTTGCACTATTCACATGACGTCAAACTTATACCAAGACCAAAATATAAGTAGATCGCAATCTCTTGACAAAATCCTCATTTATCCTATAAAATGAGACACTGAGCACAACAACGTAACTCCTTAAAGTGATAGCAAATGTACGTAGTAAGCATCATAAGGTAGATCGTACACCTTTGCTAGATTCATCAAGTCTTCGTCACCAACAATTAAGCACAAACAAGTTATCTTTAAAAGTCATAGCCTGCAAAACTATACTTTAAGATATGATAAGACACGCACCTGTGAAACCCAACTACAACATCAAATAGGCAATAACCAATTTTCTTCAAAATAATCCCAAAAACGAGCCACTATTTCATCATTGTTCGAGATCCAAACGCGTCCGTGTTGTCCCATATCGGACAAAGCTAGCAGAATTAACCATAAGCCTAGCAGACTTAACTGAGTAATGCTAGCAGAATTAACATTCAAACCAAATAGCAACACTTTTTCTGTCCCAAAGTTGTCACTATCATGTCACTAACTTGTCACAAATCTGTTGCAAAACTGTCACAAAGGCCCATGCTCCTTCCTCCCATACCCTTTAGTGACACAAGATCTGTCACTGTACTATTATTTTTTTTTTTTTTCTTTTTTTTTTTATTTTTTTTTCTCTTAATATTTTTTTCTTCCTAGCGAAAGTAGCGAAACTTACTAAGCTACATTTCTTTACTTTTGAAATTGTTGTGCAAATTTCTACTGACATTATTAGAGATAGAAGACATTTCACTCTTTTAACACAAAAAATCCAAGACTTTAAACTCGAAAGCAACTAGCAACTTGGTTAAAATAGGTAATCTACACGGTAGGTTAAGGTTACAAAGGTTGTAACGAAACATTATAATATGGTGTATAAATAAGAAAAGGAATGGCTCAATTTGGTTGTTCTAGGGGATTTTACTCTAAAAATGAGAGTAATCAAAGGGTTACACGGGAGTTAACTAACTAGTGTAGTTAGTTATTTTTACGACATGTAGGCTATTTTGTTTAATCCTATAAATTTCTCAGTTGAACATGTTCATCCATCTAAATCCACAATACTAATCATTGTGGTCTCGAGTGATATACCAGGACAAGTTCTAAAGTCCACTACATCACCGGCATACTCATAATTTTGTGGAATTTTTAGGTAAACAATTAGAAACGGAATAGGCTTAATTCTCATAATATGTATCAAGGGTTATAGTGCGTTAGGTAAACTAGTGATTTTTACAAAAGTCATGCTATTTTTTTTAAAATTTGGCCTATTTTTAAGCACTTTTAAGCTCATAGCATGTTATTTTGTAAAAAAAGACAAGTACGTTCTAATTCTCCATCCCCCCACTTAAATTATACAACGTCATTGTTGTATAGATAAAACATTTAAATAATAAGGAAGAATAGAATTAGAACGAAAAACTCTCTGATGTTTTGCTCGTTATAATTCTCCAAGATGAGTTCTTGAGCTAAAAGTGTGTTAACTAGGGCTTCAACACATGTCCTTTTCAGAATATACCATATCATAGTTTCAGCAAGGTCCTGCATAAAAGATTAGAAGATGAGTGCAATTTCTATCTCGCTACAATGGTACAGGAATCAATACGCCGTATCCCAAACCCTAGGATACGCCGTATGGTTCCTATAAAAACAATTAAATACTGGAAATTAAATATTTAGTTTTAAAACTGATAACATCCAAACATGTTTATACGCCGTATTCAGAGGGGTTCGATACGCCATATAGAGTGTCTAGGAAGACAGACTCATGCAACAAACAATTAAAATGCGACAAACAATTAAAATGATCGGGTTGTCTCCCGAGAAGCACTTTTATTTCAGCTGGTCTTTAAGTTCGACCTTTTTCCTTCTTCTTCTCATTCGTCATCCATAATTCGCTCGCACTTGTCCCCGAGAGCGAATTTCTTCATAATCATTTGGCATGATGCGTACTTCTTGCAAAATTTCATGTCGAGCACAACGTCTTTTATTATATCATCACCGTCAATGATGGTAAAACCTGTGATAATAGAAAAACTTCTGACGAAAACAGGTATATCGATCAAAGTTCCAGCATGACTCTTCCCTTCATCCTTGTTCTTAATTATGGAATAATAAAAGCTTTTGGACATTAAGTTAATGGACAAGGAAGGGAGGAGGTCAGCGTTAACATACTTATACCTGATTACACAAGAAAATTTCATTTTATAAGAGTCGGTTTTAACAAAAGTTGGCTTAAAATCAACATCTTGATTCGTTTTAGGTTCTAGAGGTGTGTCCAAATCATTTAATTCTATGTAGTTACCATAAGTTGGGTCGAATGGTTCATCACCCTCTCCTATAAGCTCTGTTTTTGAATCAAGACTTTTTATCACAAAGACCCTTTTGATTATGCTAGTGGCGGGCTTAATACTTTTAAAAACAAGTTTTTCTTCCCCGACCCTTAAAGTAATCTTCCTTTTGAAGACATCAATCTTGGAATGGGCAGTTGACAAGAATGGTCGTCCGATGATTAAAGGGAGATCGTCATCCTCGGGTATGTCCAAGATGATAAAGTCTATAGGGAAAATAAATTTGCCTATCCTTACTAGCACATTTTTGGCAATACCCCTTGGTTGTTTTATGGTTCGGTCAGCTAGTTCGATGGTCAACCTAGTGTGAGATAAAATTCCTAGACCAAGGTTGGTGTAGGTGGAAAATGGCATAACGTTCACGCTTGCTCCTAGGTGAATAAGAGCTTTATCAAAATAGATATTATGAATAAAACAAGGTAAAGTAAAGCTCCTTATGCCTTTTTCTTTCTGAGGAAAGGTGTGATCATAAGCATCTAGAATCTTTACATCTTGTGCCTCTCTCCAATCATCACAACCGAAGTTCAACAGTCGACCTGGGAAAGGGATTGTTTCAGACAATATGCTCATGTGCTGTGTGCCCAATACAGCGTATGGACCACATCCGATACGGCGTATTGGTATGTGTTTAAATACACATACCTTTGACCACTAAAATCGGACTTAAATGACTAAAAATGTACCAAAAATACATTGTACTTGTATGTTTTGCATTTGTATTGTGCATGTAACGGATATCCAAGAAAAGAACAAAAATAGAATATAAAATGACAAAACCGAGCACGAGAACGGAAAGAGCGTGAAAGAGAAGTCAAAATCAAAGCCAAGTCAAAAAGTTAACAAAAATTCAAAGTCAAATCAAGTCAAAGTCAACCCTGGGAAGTGGATCTGAAAAGAGCATCGAAAACCAAACCCGAAAACCTAAATTGCCAAAAGTGGGCCCACCCGTACCCACCTAGTGGGCCCGGGACAACCTACTTATACACTTATAAGCCATAAGCCTTAATAAAAGCCTGATAGGTGTAAAATACACATATCTATTTATACCTAAAATAACCCAAATAAACCCAAAACAGACCAAAAATGGCAAAAATATGCTGGTATTTGTGTTTTGTGTATGCAGGTATGGATAAGTCAAAAATCACAAGAAAACAATCAAAAGCAAGCAAACACGGACACGAGAATCAAAAGAGTACAAAGCCGAAGCCCCAAAAGACCAAAGCCTTAGCCAATTTTCATCTACAAGGGCCATTCTTGCAATTTCCAAAAAGTTATTTATAACTTGAAAGAATGAAAAAGAAAGAGAAGGGCCAAATGTGCAACCCTTCCAAACTCCAACAGTTTTAACTGTCGAAAAAGGAGCGGGAAGCCCTTTTACTATTCACCCGTCTCCCCCATTTCACCATCCAGTCAAAAACAAGGGGCAAATCAAAATTAGAGGGTGAT
>BQNB010141547.1:0-15096 GCA_026074375.1 Tanacetum coccineum
CTGTCCCAAAACAGTCTACTAAATCCTATTCTAAATCGATCCATAACACATCTAAATCTTCAATTGAGCCATCACAAGGCCAATGTACTTCAATGTAATCTAACTACTAATCAATATCCTCTATATTCAGGGTTTGTGGTTTTCTTGGGTCTGCTCATCGAAACAGAAGGGAGGAGAGGAGAGTTACCGATGGTTTTCTTATTTTCCAATTTATGGTATGTGTGTGTTAAGATTCGGCCTATATATGAAAAGAATAAGGGAGTGGGTTTGATACTTGGGCTTTTTAAAACATAAAGGTGTGTTGGGTTGTATGGACTGCCGAACCAAAGGGGAAAAGAGAGGGGCCTTGGCCCATTTTTGTCTAACTAATATTACCCATTAACCTCGGCCTAATAACCTATTCTAGTTCGATACTTTCTCCTAAACCGTGATTTTCGTCTAGGTGCAATTTAAAATACAAGAAAGATAAATATTATAAAAATGAAAAATAATTAGGCACTCAAGGCCCGTATACAGAGTCATTGGTATCTCGGTCATTTAAAAAGAACGTATAATCTTCAATTGTAAGATTCGCGAGGGTTTTAAAAATTGATGATTTCAATGAAAATCGATTAAGAAAATAAAATGAATGATTAAAAATTTAAGATTTAATTATAAATTTAAATTAAGTAATGACCTTAAATATAGGGTTTTAAATTTAATATATTTTTCACAATTAAAATACAGGATCCGTTGATTTCTCGATCGGTAACAATTAAAGATAAAATATAGAATTCGCGAAAGAATTTAATGACGATTTTAATAGTAACCGACTAAAATAATAAAATGAATTATTTAAACTTTAAGGAATAATTATTAATTCAGAATAAGTAGTGATCTTAAATACGGGGTTTTACATTCCTAAAGTTTAGGGATTATATTTTTCCCATATATAGTTTATTTATGCTAAAGATTGGTCAAAAGGTATTGTGATTTTATGGCAGTATATACATCAGTGCTGCTTATTCGTGTTTGGTTTATGTTAATGCTGTTATTCAAGTAGAAGTTAATACTACCAGCATTTAAAGTTAATACTGCTTCTATATGCTACTGCTGCCAATGATGATCGTTTATTGTTAGTACTGCTACATGTTTCCTTACTGCTACTATCATTAGTACTGTTACTCATAGATATTTGTGCTGCTTGAATGACCTTAATACTGCTGGAACATGGTATTAAAAGCAGTAAGTTTGTGTGATTGAGAGTAGATAAGGTTGCTGTAAATGGAAACGATGGTATATGGTATGGTATTTGTGCAGTTATTGGTTGTTGAAGTTTATGCTGCCAAAGAAGAACTTAGTACTGCCAGCTTTATACTTAGTACTGTTCTTGTAACATTAGTACTGCTAGAAGTTTTCTTTAGTACTGCTGCGTGAATACTTTGTACTGCTGGCATAAAGAGTTTGTACTACCAGTTTTATTCGATATTGAATGCCACACACATGGTTTGGAACTCGAATTGAACAAGATGCTTCGTTTAAGGGGAAGCTAACAGATTGATTTGGTTTAAATGTTCTTAAACGTTTAAAAGGCTCATATTTATTGGTATAATTGGTTACGAAAATGATTAATTATCACCTATTTAAAGTTGAAGTGAAATTATTTGGCTTTGTGTTTTATCATACCTTTTAGCAGGAGGTAACTTGTTTCTGTTTTCAATGTTGTGACGAAGACTTGACAAATCTAGCAAAGTTGTGTGATGTACAAACTTATGGTGCTCAATGCTCACATTTGCTATCACTTTGGTTACATGTCTCATAGAAGATGAGGATTTTTTTCAAGAGGTTGCGATCTACTTATATGTCACCGATTTATTTATAAGTTCGAAGTCACGTGGATAGTACAAGACATAAGACACAAGTTTGGGTTATTCTACTTGAGCATCAAGTTCGTGATACTTAGTTTTCTTCATTAGTAATCATTACAAAAAGCCTACAGAATTAAAGATTCAAGAAATGGTTAACCTATGGGTTTCAGGGGAAGCTTATTGTTAAAATGTTTAACCATTTACATGCATCATTGAGGTGAAGGTTTTTACTACTGCTAGTTTAGATTTCTACTGCTTGGATTTAATATTCTTATTATGCGTCATGGAGGGTAATTCAAGTCATTGGAAAGTTTGGGTTAGTAGTGTGATATTGGTTTGAAGTAGTTGAAATCAAAGTTGCTTACATTCATAAGTCCCTTATTGGATTATGACAAAAAGGGGAAGAAATATTAACAGGTTGCAACTTATAGATCCTTGGTGTGGCATGTTACAAAGGAAGTCTGAATTAAGAATAAGTTTGTTTCATTTAGGGAGATCTATGATCTCAACTTCAGGGGAAGCTTTGATTTCATCAGGCTTTATGATGAAGTTCGTACAAGAAAATGTTTGTTTTGTCATCATCAAATAGGGGAAGATTGTTGGGAATTATAGATTTGATGAGACAAAAGAAACAAGTAACGAAACAAAAGGATCAAAATTGTTATTAATGAATTCTACAAGATGTAGCAGAATATTAAGATTCTGGAAGATCTCCTTAAGAAGATAGAAGATAACAGAAGATCAAGTTAAATGTTTAATAGATTTATGTTTATCCTTTTGTAAACCTAAATATCTCTAGTATATAAAGAGATATCAGGTATTAGGTTTTGTGTGTGCTTTCAATGAGAGTCTAGATAGAAAAAGAAAATGTGTGTGTATGTAGAGATAGACGTCTAGTTAGTTAGATAGTTTATCCTTAAGGATCTTTTGATTCTTGTTATAGTTAGATAATCGTTCTACATTGATCAAGTAGAATTGGGGTTTGGAGTGTTAATAAAGAAAAACCATGTTATGATAACTTTGATTTGTTCTTATTCCGCTGCATGTTATTGTCTTTGTTATCATGATCCTAGATGAGGTCTAAATAATCTCGAGCTATAAACAATCCAAGAACTATCATGTGTTTTAGTTCTATCACATTCCCAATGAACATCAGTTAAAGTTTAACTCTATTAAGGATGCTAAGCAGTTGCTAGAAGCTGTAAAAAGAGATTTGGTGGGAATGCAGCTACTAAGAAGACTCAAAGAAATCTCTTAAAACAGCAATATGAAAACGTCACTGCTCCAAGCACAAAGATGCTTGATTAAACCTTTGATAGGCTTCAAAAGCATGTGAGTCAGTTGGAGCTTTTGGATGAAAAGGTTTCACAAGAAGATGTTAATCAAAAGTGATTAAGAAGCTTGTCACCTAAGTGGAACACACATGCTGTTGTGTGAAGGAATAAAGATGATTTGGATACAATGAGCATTGATGATCTCTACAACAGACTCAAGGTGTATGAACCAGAAGTCACAAGAATGTCTAGTTCAAGTTCAAGCACACTAACATGGCTTTTGTGTCCTCTTCAAATAACAACACTAGCAGCTCTAATGAAGCAGTTAATGCTGCTCATGAAGTTTCTACTACTAGCACTCAAGTTAATACTGATTACTCTAAAAATATTGATAACTTGAGTGATGTTGTTATTTGTTCATTCTTTGCTAGTCAACCAAATAGTCCTCAACTTGCACATGAGGACTTGTAACAAATCCATCCTGATGACATAAAAGAGATGGATTTGAGATGGCAAATGACCATGTTTACTATGAGGGCTATAAGGTTTTTGAAGAATACAGGAAGGAAGCTTTCTGTTAATGGCAATGAGACCATTGGTTTTGATAAGTCCAAAGTGGAGTGCTACAACTGTCACAAAAGGGGACATTTTGCTAGGGAGTAAAGAGCTCCAAGAAATCAAGACAACAAGAACAAGGAAAGCTCAAGAAGAAGTGTGCATGTGGAAACATCTACTTCCATAGCTTTGGTGTCATGTGATGGTCTTGGTGGATATGACTAGAGTGATCAGGCAGAGGAAGGGCCTAATTATGCACTCATGGCGTTCTCATCTTTAAATTATGACTCAGAGGTATCCAATGATTTAAATTGTTTAAAATCTTGTATGGAAACTGTTAAATTACTTAAATCTCAAAATGATCAACTATTAAGAGATTTAGAGAAATCTAGTTTTATGGTTTTAGGTTATAAAACAGGTTTGGAATCAGTGGAAGAAAAACTTGAATTTTATAAAAAATAATGAGTTTGTTTATGTAGAAAAAAATTAATGGCTTAAAATGGGATATTCAAGTAGGAGAAATAACTATTAAAGAGCATAGGAAGAAGCTTAAAATGGTTCAAAAAGAAGAAGATGACATTCAACTTAATGTAGATAAATTTGAAAATGCATCTAAAAGTTTAAACAAGCTCATATAGTGTCAGATAGTTGACAATTGCAAGAAAGGTTTAGGCTATAATGAAGTTCCACCTCCCTACATAGGAAATTTCATTCCTCCAAAACCTGACTTGTTTTTTACTGGTTTAGATGAGTTTGGTAATAAGCTTGTAGTTGAGAAATGTAAAGCTATATCTAGTAAAGAAGAGCCTAAGGAAGTTAGGAATAATGATGATGCTAATTATTGAAGAATAGGTGTTAGATAGTGAGGAAGAAAATGTGTCTCAAACTAAAACTGTGAAGAAAATAGTTAAGCCTAGTATTGCTAAGATAGAGTTTGTCAAACCCAAGAAACAAGAGAAAACTTATAGGAAAACTGTTAAACAAGTTGCGCATCATAGGCAAAACACTCACAGTCCAAGGGGCAATCAAAGAAATTGGAACAATATGATGTCTCAAAAACTAAGAAGCAATTTTGTGATGTTTAATAAGGCATGTTGTGTGTGTGGAAGCTTTGATCATTTGCATGTTGATTGCAATTACCATCAAAAATAGTTTCAAAATCAAAGGATGGTAAAACTTGTTTGGAACAATGCTCAAAGGGTGAATCATCAAAACTTTGCTAAAAAGACTCACCCCTGTGCTAAAAAGAACATGGTTCCAAAAGCAGTACTAATGAGGTCTGGTTTAGTATCAATTAATATTGTTAGACAAAATATTTCTAAAACAACAGTATTGGTTAATACTGCTAGACAAGTTAATACTGCTCACTCAAAACTAACACTGAATGCTACTAGACCAATGTTATATCTTTCTAAAACAACATATTCAACTGTTAAGAGGCCCATTCATAAGAATACAACATTTAAAAACAGTAATATTAATCAATGGTTAATACTGTTAGGGGTAAAGAAGTTAATACTGGTAGGTCAAAAGTAGTAGTTAATGTTGTTAAGGGATATAATGTTAATGCTATTAAGGCCTCAGCTTGTTGGGTTTGGAAACTAAAGACTAAAGTTTTAGACTGTGTTTTAAACACAACAGTGCATCAATCACCCTAAAGAAGTTTGATTATATTGATGCACAAGGCAAATCCAAGTCAGTGATGGCTTGGGTCCCCAAAAGAAACTGATTTTCTTATCTAATGTGCAGGGTAATCTACAAATGGATTTACAGGATCAAGGAGTGATTGATAGTGGATGCTCAAGGCACATGACAGGGAACATGTCCTATCTTACAGACTATGAAGAGATAGATGGAGGATATGTTGCTTTTGGAGGGAACCCCAAAGGAGGGAAAATCACAGGAAAATGTACCATTAAAACTGGTAATTTAGATTTTGAAAATGTGTATTTTGTAAGAGAATTAAAGTTTAATCTCTTTAGTGTCTCACAAATGTGTGATAAAAAGAATAGTGTTCTTTTTAATGACACTGAATGTATTGTTTTATCTCCAAACTTTAAGTTAACTAATAAAAGTCATGTTTTACTTAAAGTTCCTAGAAAGAACAATATGTATATTGTTGATTTAAAGAATATTGTTCCTAAAGGAGGTCTAACTTGTCTCTTTGCAAAATCCACATCTGATAAATCTAAACTTTGGCATAGGAGACTTGGACACATAAATTTCAAAACTATTAATAAACTGGTTAAGGGAAATCTTATAAGAGATTTACCTTCAAAACGTTTTGAAAATGATCAAACCTGTGTTGCTTGTCAAAAGGGAAAGCAACATAGAGCTTCTTGTAAGTCCAAAACAGTAAGTTCAATCAGCCAACCTTTACATATGTTGCACATGGATTTGTTTGGTCCAACATTTGTAAAAAGCTTAATGAAAAAGATGTATTGCCTAGTTGTCACAGATGATTACAGTAGGTTTAGTTAGGTTTTCTTTCTAGCTACTAAGGATGAGACTAGTGGCATTCTTAAGTCCTTTATAACTAGAGTAGAAAATCTAATAGATCAAAGAGTTAAGGTAATTAGGTGTGATAATAGAACTGAGTTCAAGAATAAGGAGATGACTCCCTCCCCTTATCAGTTTTGTGAGACAAAAGGTATTAATAGGGAAAATTTAGTGTAGCTAGAACTCCTTACAAAAAATAGAGTACTGAGAAGGAAAAATAAAACACTAATTGAGGCTGGTTTATGGACAATGCAAGCTGATTCTGAAGCTACATACTACTTTTGGGCTGAAAAGTATAATACCTGCAAGCTATGTGCAAAATAGGGTATTTAGTAATAAATTTTAGTATTGTATGTTTTTTTTTTTTTTTTTTTATTTTTTTTTTTTTAAGCCTCATAACAGACCCCTTATGACTTTTATCTGGTAGAAAACCAGCTTAAGGCTCTTTATAGACCAATTGGGTGTCTGTTACAATTCCTTAATACAATAGATTCACTTAGGCAAATATGATGGAACGGCTGATGAAGGATTCTTTGTTAGGTACTCAATCAATGGTAAAGCATTTAGATTATTCAACAGCAGAACTATGATAGTTAAAGAGAACCTGCATGTCCCAGTATTAGTGAGATACACCTATAATGTAGGAAGTGGACCAAATGTGCATTTGTGATTTGATGCATCTAACAAATCAATAGATTAATAAGCAGTTGTTGCAGAAAAACAATCTAATGAAAATGTAGGTACAAAAGCATGTGACGAAGCAGTAAAAGATAGAAAAGGAGTACGAGTACCTGACAAAGATTACATTCTGCTACCATTGTAGACTGCTGATACATCATTCTCTCAAAGTTCAAAGAGTTCTCAAGATGATGGATCCAAACCTTCAAGTGATGATAAGAAGAGGGTTGATGAAGATCCAAGAAAAGATAGTAAAAGTATTGATCCAGAGAAGGATGATAATGTTAACACCACTAACAATGTTAATGCTGCTAGCATAAATGAAGTTAATGTTGTTGGTGAAAAAACAAGCATTGAACTTCCAGATGATCCAAATATGCCTGCTTTGGAAGATTATAGCATATTTGACCTCTCAAGTGATGATCAAGATAATGGTGCGGAGGCTGACATGAATAAATTGGATACAACAATCCAAGTCAGTCCTATTCTAACTACAAGAGTACCCAAAGATCATCCAGTTGAACAAATTATTAGAGACTTGAATTCAACACCTCAAACAAGAAGAATGGCAAAGAATATGGACGAACATGGTTTTTTTTAGTTCAGTTCAGCAAAGACAAAACCATAAAGACTTTCAAAATTGCTTGTTTCCCTACTTCTTATCACAAGTAGAACCAAAGAAGGTAATCCAAGCATTGCAGGATCCAAGCTGGATAGAAGCTATGCAGGATGAGCTTCTACAATTTAAATTACAAAAGGTTTGGACCTTGGTGGATTTTCCAAATAGTGAAAGGCCTATAGGCACTAAATGGGTCTTCAGGAATAAAAAGGATAAAAGAGGAATTATGATTAAAAATAAGCAAGATTGGTTCCAAGGTACACGCAAGAAGAAGGGATTGACTATGATGAAGTCTTTGCCCCTGTTGCAAGAATTGAAGCAATTAGGCTGTTTTTAGCCTATGCCTCATTTAAAGACTTTGTGGTATACCAGATGGATGTCAAGAGTTCTTTTCTTTATGGTAAGATTGAAGATGAAGTCTATGTTTGTCAACAACCACCCAGTTTGAAGATCTAGACTTCCCTAACATCGTATACAATTAGAAAAGGCCCTTTATAGTCAACATCAAAGCTCAGAGCTGTACTGAAACCTGTATAACTTATATGATTGACAATGGTTTAGGAAAAGAAAGATAACGAGACCTTTGTTTAACAAAGGGACAAATGTGATATTCTGTGTAGTTCAAGTTACGTAGATGGGAAAAAAATAATTCAATTTTTTTGGCTTTACTAAGAAGTCATTAAGCACTTAGTTTAAGAAGATGATGCATAAGAAGATCAGACGAGTATAAGGGTGAACTTACATTCTTCTTGGGATTACAAGTACAACAGAAGGAGGATGGGATTTTTATCAGTCAAGACAAGTATGTGACTAAAATTTTGAAGAAATTTGGTTTTAGTGATGTCAAGACAGCAAGCACACCTATTGGAAACTCAAAAGCTTTTGCTCAAGGATGAAGATGGTGAAGAAGTGGATGTTCATTTATATAGATCAATGATTGGTTCATTGATGTATCTTATTTCTTCAAGAGCCTGAAATTATGTTTCAGGTGTAAGCCTGTGCAAGAACCAATTCAACCCAAAGGATCATATCATCATGCAGTAAAAAGGATCATTAGGTACTTAAAGGTCAACCAAAATTAGGCCAATTGGTCTCCAAAAGATCTCCTTTTAATTTGGTAAGCATCACTGATAGTGATTACTGAACAGCTTAGATAGAATCAGCACTAGGAGGATGTCAATTTTCTTGGAAGTAGATTAATATCATGGCAATGCAAGAAATAGATTATGGTTGCAAATTCCACAACAGAAGCTGAATATGTGGCTGCTTCAAGTTGCTGTGGATAAGTGCTTTGGATTCAGAATCAATTACTTGATTATGGGTATAATTTCTTACATACCAAAATATTTATTGATAATAATAGTACTATTTGCATAATTGAAAATCCTGATTTTCATCAAAAAATAAAGCATATAGAGATTAGACATCACTTTATTAGGGATTGCAATGAAAAGAAGTTGATTCATATGGTTAAAATCCATACTGACAAGAATGTTACAGATTTACTACAAAGCTTTGATGTAAGTATGTTTCAATATTTGATTGACTATATTAGAATGCAAAATCCTAAAAATCTTTTATCTCATTATGTTTTTGTGATAGAGTTTTTGTATGAATTAGTACTGTTTATCATGTCAACATAAAATTTTAGCATGTTAAGAATAATTAGTGCTGCTAGTTATACTTAATACTGCTAAGTTAATGCTTTTAGTTATACTTAATATTGATGGTATAATTAACATTGTGAAAATTGTTAGAAAAAGAATTAAGAGAGTTGGTGAGAATAAAAACAGAAAGAGAGATGTGTAAAACAGAAAGAGTGATTTGGTGAGTCAAAGAATTGAGAGAATTTGTAAGAATAAAAACAAAAAGAGAGCTGTGTGAATTAAAAACAGACAGAGTGATTGGTGAGAAAAAAAATTGAGAGAAGTTGTGAGTTGAAAAACAGAAAGAGAGTTGAATATATTAAAAACAGAGTGTTTGGATTAGAATTGGAGTTAATGCTGGAAACTCAAAGTTAATGCTGATAGACATAAACTTACTACTGCTGTTGAAAGTTAATTCTGCTAGGCATAACTTACTACTGTTGTTGAAAATTAATGCTGCTAGACATAAACTTACAACTACAGTTTAAATTTATGTTGTTAGGCATGAACTTACTACTGCTGTTGAAAGTTAATGTTGCTAGGCATAACTTACTACTACAGTTGAAAGTTAATGCTGCTAGGCATAACTTACAACTGCTGGTGAACGTTAATGCCGTTGAGTGTATTTTAAAAAATACTTTAATTAAGTGTTTCATTCACTCATTTAATCAATTTCATTCAATCATATACTCTTTATTCATAAACCCTAACTCAATTTCATCATTCATCATCAAAACCCAACACAATGACGACCCTACAGTTTGCTGATACTTACAATTTGGTCGCATTTTTGGCTAAACCCGCTGAAAGTAAAGGGTTTGAGCAAATTGTTGATTTTCTGAATGCAAACCCTATAAAATTTGTATTAACGATCAATCCCACTATCTATACTTCGTGCATTAAACAATTTTGGGCTACTGTCAAGGTGAATACTGTCAATAAGGAATTACAGTTACAAGCCTAGCAAAAGGAAGAAGATAATCGTTACTGAAGCATCTGTTAGACGTGACCTTCAACTAAATAGAAGGAGGAAGGTAGGATTTGTTGGTTTCAGAAGTTTCTACAACTTAGTGCTGCTACTTATACAAGTTACTACTGCTATTTCTACTTAGTGCTGCTGGTGAAGAATGGTAAAGATTTAAGAAAATAGACTAAGTAGTTAGTACTGTTAGTTATAAATAGTTAGTACTGCCAGTATATATGTTAGTACTGGTAGTGGAGTTAGGACTGTTAGTAGTAAGTTAGTACTACTAGCATATATAGATAGTACTGCTTAAGTGATTTGCATGAGATAAATTAGGAATAGATATGCGTGATCACTTAACGCGTTTTGTAAGCCCGTTAGGGTTTCCTTGGTGTATAAAAGGAACCCTACGACACTAGTTAGATATCATAAATTTTCATAGTTAGTATCCTGTAACCTAGCAGATTAATAGTAATCAAAGTTCTATTTTATTCATTGTTCTTCTTAACAGTATAAGTTAGTTTTCGCATAACTTATATTGTTCATAGTCACTGATATCTCTGTAGTTAGTTTGGATCTATCAAATAGCTACCACTCATAACAGGATAGAAAGATCTTTCAGACTGGGATCAACATTTGGTAACAGAGCGGGTTGCACTTGATATCTATTGTTACCAGGTTTTAAATCGTATTTATTTTTCTGTCTTAAGTGTACCTAACAGATTCATTGAAAATAGGTTTTTTTTCTAACCCTAGTTATGTAAACACAGAAAAAGATAGTGTTGTTGCTGATTGAATCTCGTGATGAATAGAATGAAGATTAGGGTTCGCATAAACCCTAATTCCATAAAGACACAAATAGATCGTAGCTTGTGTTCATGGTTGGTTCATGTTTGTGATAGTTCGTGCAAGTATGAGTCGTGCAAGTAATGATTTAGTGCACGAGAATGGCTCCAACTGTTATGATCTTAAAAGTATTTGGGTTTCGAAAAACCTAATAATGTTTGTTATTGAAGGATGCAAGAAGTAGTAAGATTCAAAGCCTCTGATGTCGTGGTAACGGTTCTTGATAGAAGGTTTATTATTTTCTGGTTTGTATTGATTGAAGCAACGACAGCAGATTAAATTTATGTGGTAAATCGAAATTTAATGATGGACCAAGTAATGTTAAATTTGGATGAACTGAGTTTTGCATCAGATGGCATTGGTTTGGACGTGGTGATGCTGAGGTAATTTTAATACTGCTTGGTTTTAAAGACTTTAATACTTAGTACTGCTCGAAATATATTAGTATTGCTGCTCGTTTTTGTTAATACTGCTGGCTTCATGATAGTATTGCTAATAAGGAATTAGTACTAAGCTATGTATTTTGTACTGCCAATGTATAGTAACATAATAAGTAAATTTAGGAAAAAAATGGTGACAGATTATGTGTCGTCTACAAAGTTGTAAAAGCTCTGTATGGTTTACACCAAGCTCCTAGAGCTTGGTATGCTACTTTATCTACTTTCTTGTTAAAGAGTGGATACAAAAGAGGAACCATTAAAAAAACTCTTTTCATTAAGAAGGACAAGAATGATATCATGTTGGAGCAAGTTTATGTAGATGATATTATTTTTGATTCTACAAAGAAGTCTTGGTGTGATGACTTTAAGGCATTGATGAAGAGCAGATTCTAGACGAGTTCTATGGGAGAGCTCACCTTCTTACTTGGATTACAGGTCAAGCAGAAAGAAGATGGTATTTTCATAAGCCAGGATAATTATGTTGTAGAGATCCTGAAGATTGATAGTACTCCAATTAAGACCCAGAAGCCTTTGACCAAGGATGAAGAAGCCGCTGATGTGGATGTACATCTTTATAGATCCATGATTGGCTCTTTAATGTACTTGACTGCTTCTAGGACTGATATTATGTTTGCAGTCTATGCTTGTTCTAGGTTTTAGGTAAATCCAAAGACCTCACATCTTCATGCTGTGAAGAGGATCTTTAGGTACCTCAAATGCAAAACCAAACTGGGCCTTTGGTATCCTAGAGTGTCATCATTTGACTTGGAAGCCTACTCAGATAGTGATTATGCTAGAGCAAATCTTGACAGGAAATCTACAACAGGAGGTTGTCAATTTCTTGGTAGGAGACTTATTTCATGGTAGTGCAAGAAGCAGACAATTATGGCTACTTCTACTACAGAGGTAGAGTATGTTGCTGCTGCCAACTGTTGTGGGCAAGTATTGTGGATTCAGAATCAAATGTTAGACTATGGGTTCAATTTTATGAACACAAAGATATACACTGATAATGAAAGCACAATATTCATTGTCAAGAATCCAGTGTTTCACTCCAAAACAAAGCATATTGAGATTAGGCACCACTTAATTAGGGATGCTTATGAGAAGAAGCTTATCCAGGTGCTGCAAATTCACACTGATGACAATGTGGCTGATCTTTTAACTAAAGCTTTTGATGTTAGCAGGTTCAATTTCTTGACTGTTAACATTGGCATGCTCAACCTATAGCTGCATTAGTTTAGGTAAGGCAAGATGGTGATTTCAGAGTTGTTGTACAGTTTGTAGATGAATTTGTCTATAGATGCATTGGTTGAAGAGAGATTCATATGTTGGATGGACAATAGTTCTTAACTTTTATTCATGGGTTATGCATACATATAGATCCTCATGAATTCTCACATGTCTATCTAGTCTTTTCTAGTGTGCTTGTGAAGAATAGAGGCATGTTGTTGTATAATTATTGAAGACAAAGTTAGTACTGTTATTCCAACAAGTTAATACTACTGAGCTTAGTTAATACTGCTGAAGAAACTTTGTACTGCTAAAACAAAGGATAATACTGCTAGGCTTAGTTAGTGCTGCTCAAAAGTGTTTAACAATGGTTTTGATGGTTAGATTGGGTTAAAGATGCATTTTGGATTAGATTTGAGGGTACTAAATGGAAACTAACAAGTTAGTGCTGCCAGGCACAAAGTTAGTACTGCCAGGCAAAGTTGGTGCTGCCAGGCATAAAGTTTGTGCTGCTTGTTACCGTTACTACTGTTTGAAAGCATAACAAATTTTCATTAATTAATTCTAACCTTTGAGATATTTCCGCCAACAACTTGCTTATAGGGGTCTATGAATTGGATAATTCTTTATCTTTCTTTCTATAATACTCTTTCTTTAAGATAAAGACTCAAGTTTATTCAGTCGGTCATCTCAAACCCTAAATCACATCTCTATAAAATCTCAATTTCCTTTTCTAAATCCTCATATTCTCCTAATCGATCATACCCCACACCTCACTCTAACTTTTCAACACATCTATGGCTGATTTGGAATTTGTCAATCAACACAACATGGTCGCGTGTTTAGAGAAAACAGCAGGAAATTCAGAATTTCATGAGATAGTGGACTTTCTTACATCAAGTTTGATACATCATGCTCTCACTGTAAATCCTACTATCTATATTTCTTATATTGAACAGTTTTGGAACACTGCTAGTTCCCAAACAGTCAATAATGAGAAGGAAATCCATGCTACTATTGATAGCAAGGCAGTAGTAGTTACCAAAGCATCAATAAGAGGTTCCCTTCTTCTTAATGATGCTGATGGTACTTCTTGCCTCACAAATGAAGCTATTTTTCATAACCTTGCATTGATGGGGTATGAGGGTGAACTTAATAAACTAACTTTTCAAAAAGCCATCTTTTCTCCTCAATGGAAATTTCTGATACATACCATCCTTCATTGCCTAAGTTCAAAATTTACAAGCTGGAATGAGTTTTCAATAAATATTGCTTCAGCTGTTATATGTTTGGCAACAAATCAAAAGTATAACTTTTCCAAACTTATTTTTGATGGTATGTTGAGGAACTTGGATAATCCTAAAAAGAATTTATTATGCATCCAAGATTTTTAATAGTGTTTTTGAATAATCAAATTGATCTTGTTGAACCTTTTAATGATGTTTATATTACACCAGCTCACACTCTAAAGGTTTTCTCAAACATGTCCAGAAAAGGACTAAATTTTTTAGGAAGAATTACACCTTTGTTTTCTAATATGTTGGCATCTACAGAGGTAGAGGAGGGTGAAAGTTCAGAACAACCCACTGAACCCCAACCAACACTTCTCCTACTCAACCTAGTGTAGGAGACCAACCCAATGTCACATAATCATCATCTGGACCTGACAATACCCATAGCCCTAGCATGAACTTAGAGGACACTGGTAGGAATAAAGGGGATCAGGTTCAGTTATCCAATGATAGTCCTCATTCAGGTGGTAACACATTTGAAAGAGCTGAGGGTGGCTTGAATCTAAAGGAGTTATTATCTCTTTGCACTAACTTGTCAAACAGGGTTCTTGCTTTGGAGACTGCCAAGGATGCTCCGGCTGCAAAGATCTTTAAATTGAAAGCTAGAATCAAGAAGCTGGAGAAGAAGTGTAAGCCCAGTATCTCACACCATAGAGCATGGTTAAAGAGTGTAAAAAGGTTATCTATGAAGAAAAGTTTTGGAAAGAAGGAGCCTGTATTCAAACAGGGGAGGAAAAATGTCAAACTAGGACCTTCCTTGGAGGCCTTTGATGATCTTGATGCTGATTTAACCCATGGTATGGACTATATGGACACAAAGGAAGTTTTGACTGAGGGGAGGCAAAGTAAAGAGATTGAGAAACAAAATGTAACACATGATACAGTGGTTTTAGAAAAGGGAGGAAGTAATGAAGAACCAGTTAATGCTGCTGGTAATATAAGAGTTAGTACTGCTATTAACATGAGTACTGCTAGCAGACCAAAAGTTAGTACTGCTACTCCAATGACTCCCCCTACTACAAAAAGTGTCTTTAAAGATGAAGATATTTTTCTTACTAATGCTCTGGTAATGTTAAGTGACAAGGCAAAGCTTAAAGGAGTTGAAATCAAATAAAGGAAAGATGCTGAAAGACCTGCAAGATTAGTTTTGACCTTGAAGCCACTTCCAAAAATTGATCCTAAAGACAAAGGCAAAGGGGTTCT
>BQNB010141548.1:0-17256 GCA_026074375.1 Tanacetum coccineum
ATTTTTAAATGTGTACAAATATGTTACACTTATAAGTATAAATAGTGTAATTCACATCAAAATAGAATTTAAATAGTGGTGGAAGACAAGCGCGCAACAAACTGCCCCGATAACCCTTTTTGAATTGCAAAACTTATTCTTTTAGAAACAATATTTGTGGATCTGGGAGTCATAACATTACTATGAATGACTCGTTGAACTCTGTTGAGGAGCTCCACAGCCTCGGGTGCGAGGAAACCAAAGGTATCGAACGCGAAAGGAACAAACACGTGTTGATTTTCAATGCATGCTTTCTCGTGTTTTGTCACTTTGCACGAGGCAAATTTCAAGGCAGGTTATACCACACTAAAACCCCGACTAATCAAACCCATGAGAGGAGAAATCCCGGTCAGATCGACACACGCATGTTTCCCTCCAACCCATCCAAAAATCAAAACGTAAGCTGGTTTGAGTGTGGATCTTCCTTCCAACGGGTCACTCAAAAAGTTTACAGGTGCTTCTTTCTTGGCAGATATCTCGGCACGCCTACATACGTCAAAAAAGACATCCCTAACCATATCGTGTCATTACTTGAAGCCCGGGAGCTCTTTACAATGAACCACATGTTCCCCAAAGAACTACAAACATGCCTTCCGACAAACTGGGCATATCCCATCAACCGGAAATAATGGAATCATAAGGCGATACTTAAGGATAATACGATATTCCACCGGTGACATATGTTGATCTAGCCCGTCTATGAGGATAGCTAGTAGAAAATCATGAGCATGTGGTGCACGTAGACACTCAAAAACTGATTTCTGCCTCACAGTAATTTCAAAGTGGAGTTTCATATCCTTGACTATTTCACATAAAAGGGAACTCGTCAGTGTTTGTTGGGCTTTAGAGGGGGCAGTGTCCTAATTCGTGAAACAGCTAAAATCAAAGCTTGGAATCGTATCAAGAAGACAATCAAGAGTAGAAACATAATCATCGTCCATACCACATATGCCACTGTCACGTAAGATGTGGTCTTGTAGCACCCAAGATTGGGCCCTCGAGGCCACGAAAGCATAAGGGGAAGCCACTTTTGCCGAGTACAAACCCAAACCACCAAATCGAATAGGTAAAGAAGCAAGTCTCCACTGTAACTCCCCAAAGAAAGGCCCTTCACAACCCATCATGCTCTCAATCGACCCACACAATCCTTTGACAAAGAACAAGGCTGCCTCCTCCATACAAGTCCTTAATAAAAAAAAAACTTGGCAATACACATACATGATGGAAGCAAAAGGAGCTCACTCTACGGGTCATGTAACTGTGGGAGAAGACCCGTCAAATCAATAGCATTCGCAGCTCTCCTCATGGCCAACCCACTAATAAAATCTGCTCGTCTCTACTAAACACTCCCCCCAAGAAGCTTCACACCCAATTACGGCCTTCGAATATAGATAGTATTAAGACCCTCACGAAGTTTCAGTACCATTACACTAAGGGCCAACATATCTCAGTTTATTGATATGATTCAAGAACCAAACATGGACCACTCAACCCTTATAAATGTCTAACACCTTGCCACCATCTTCAGAAATCTCCAATAATGGTCCCACAACAAGATACCAAGCATGAAGAAGAAGCATAGCAATTGTCTCAGGATCTTATGTACTAGCCGGTGCCAATTCAAGAGTAAAAGAAGAGGTCCCATGGTCACCTAGATGCAACCCCAGTGGCAAGACCATATATGTTGTGTCTCCTATATAATCTCATTTGCCTGCCCATATAAGAAAATCAACCTAAAGAAATAGTGGGCACCTCACCCTAACCTCGTGTGTAATGCTCGAATGTATCCAACAATGTTTAAATGCATTCGAGAATGTTCTACTTGTTAGCATTGCAATAGACCCATCAATTATGATATCTCACTCACCACCCAGTGACGCATGTTAAAACATCCTCAATGCCCACCGACACCACCAACTCCAAACTTAAAAATTGTGTTTGGTACTTTGACATTTCTTTATCCACACCTTTAATAGCAACCTTGGAAACCAAACGTCTCCATATAGTGCCTACTGCAATAGGTTGAATCCCGTTATCTGGTTTAAGGAGGGGCGTGAGAGGAGCAGATGCAACAAACTCTACCAAAATAGGTGGGCACCTTCTCGCTAACCACAAATTAATGACTGAGGTTATAGACTTTAAGAGGTCACTGGCAGTAGCATATCCCTCTCCACATAAAGCATTTAAAATATGTATGTGCTGTCAGACCATCTCTCCGACAAGAATACCTTTAAGGAATGATTTGAATGCACCAAAATACAACTATCAAATCTATGTCATAAGGGGAGGCTCAAAAAATGGTTTGCTCGGCATGGATGGAGGTGGCTTATAAGGATGCTTAGCCTCCAAGGATTTAATGGTATCATCACATTATGGAGCTACACCAGAGGTGGATATCACTTTCACAACTGCCGTAAAGTGCCCATTCGCAACCTTGCGAAGACACTGCCTGTTGCTGTAACCCGTTGTTCTCTCCTCTAGAAAATCACCTCCAGCCTGACCCAAAAACTCCAATCCAAAACCATCTAACATAATTTAACTAACCTTAAAATACCATCATCCTTCCCCATGTAGCCAGTAACTTCAGGATAAAACTTTGTTGCAAAGACTTTCTATTCCCGGACATGTGTTCTTGTCTATTCTTGGGCCTACACACCTGCAGCGTGCAACGTGGAAAAAGTAACAATCTGACCTACACATCAACAGAGTCGGGTTGGGCAACCACCTTGTAAAGAACCATTTTTAACGCCTGAGAAAAAGCGAGACGACAACCATGAGGGGTACATTTGACAGTAGTAATAGGTACTTTAAAAACATGATCCAAGAGCTCAGCATCCAAAACCAACCCATCAAGTAAATTTCTCCGTGACTCTTTATTAGACGGGTTTTTAAATGCCAACAATGTATCCTCTCATGTTGTCAGACCTTATAGAAAAACGGACAAGACCATCCGGGAGATGACAATCACGAGTCACAACATGTAAAGTCATACACTTCCCATACAACCACTAACCAAATACCTTTAAAGTTTCCTTGACCGCCATTATAATCCATAGTCCGCAGAAATAGCCTCGCGTAATACATATTTACGTTCATCGGTAGAAAGGTGTAGCCTCTTGAGATGAGAAATCAAACGAGCAATACCCTTATTGCCAACTTCACCATCCGGGCAACAATGAAATCCCTGAAACGGACACAGCCAATTTCCGTCCGAAGAGGTAGATGAGGGTGTCATGAAGATAAAATGATGAAAATACTTGAAATGGGTTTGTAAAGAAAATGATAATGTGTTTTATGTATGTTTTTTGGTTGAGACAATTTTCACAAACACTTGGTGGGTAGTAAAACATTTAATGAGATTTTATGCGAGTGAATATGGGATTGCAATGAGAATATGCGTTTTAGTGTTGTGAAACGGAGGGAAGCTATAAAACTACATTATAAAACCCCATTACAACATAGATGAGCAGATACAAAATACACAATACCAAACTATATTTCTAATTACATAGACACTAAAACAAACACATACATCCAATATGATACTCAATAGACCATTGATACTAAAATCAAACACATATTCTGTTTTCCTTTTAGAACATGTATGCGTTATTTTATTGACGTTTATATGTAATCAAGCTGTAATTCAAATTACTTTGTATTTGAGTTTCTCTATATCTCATACCTACCACACTATAACTTCATTAATAGTTCCAAATTCAACTTTGTTGGTTGAATGGACCCAAAACCTAAATTCAAGCTAAACTGAAAACACGTCAATATATGTTTTATTTATTGAAGCGGTAAGTGCGTGACTTTTATTAAATCATAACAGTAAAATTCTTTATTTTGTTACATTGTCTTTCCACATTTTGTTACAGTAATATTCTTTATTTTGTTCTTCATTTTGTAAAAACTATTAACTTTTTGACGTACTATTAAGTTCACGCAATTTGTTTATAGTGCATACGATATAGGAAACGTCCCTTTTGTTGAATAATTCTAAGTTTGAATACACTCCATCTCAGTAAAAAATATCCGGCGGGCTTTTATATATTGATAGTAATTATGACTATTTTTCCTATTTTTCCCTCTAATATAAACTTGCATTAGTTGATCATTTTTAATTTTGATACTAAAAGTCAGAGTAAAATTGACTTTTTATCAATCAAAACTTGCATTAATTGCACATATCATAATTTGATTCTTTTTTCTTTGTGGACACTGTTTTCGGTACAGAGGGAATAATAAATAACAAAACAACAAACATCAATATGATGTGAACCTTCTCATTTATGTTAGAGCGGTCATTAAGGGCTGCTAGTGCCTACTCGTCTTATTTATAGAATGTACAAAAAATTGTCAATGATAAGGGTCGTAGAGAATATTGTTCCAATTGCATCTCATGGTCCAAGTGGTGGTCACTTGTCCTATACGTAAACATTAAATCTATACTCTACATACTTATGGATTTTAACCATTTTCGTAGGCACTGACATTGTGTACAAATTTCATTATTAATCACTTGAACGGACTGAAAACACCAACTGGAACACTCAAAACATAATTCCAAAAATAACATAAAATTTATGAGAGGTTTAAACACGATGATCATGCCAAATCACCAACTCAAGAGAAGACGATAAATAGTGACAGAGTAACATGTTTCGTCAAGGGATCCCTAAGACGTGGCTTCCAATATTTAGAACAATTTCAGTGACGCGTTTCATCAAACACGTTACATGCATATTTGCTGCATGTAGTGATGATAATGAATCCTTATTAGTTGTCAGTTGCCAAAACATGAAATAATTAACAAACACAAGCCATGTATTGATGATTACTTATGATCAAGGGTTTCTTTTTGCAAAAGTGTATACTACATATAAAGAGTTTGTCTTTTATGGAGATCTTGAATTTTTAAACTTGAATTAATGTACTTTGTCTAATACACTTCATGCTTGATCAATTATAAACTTGGAAACTTTTCAATTACACACACTATATTAATTTGAAAAACACACGCTTTGTATTTCTAGAAACACACGCTTTGCATCAACGATCAAGCTAGAATATGATTTCGCATGTATAATTATTTGTCGTTGTACATCATCGCTTTGCGCGGATATTCATCTAGTATCTATAATTAGCTGAAATGAAACATAACATAAATTGAAAACCACAACCACACAAGAGCACAAAATCCTAAAGTGATATTTTTTTGTTAATCAACAGTTAATTACGGCTAAAAAATCTTCTTTCCATTTAGACATAAAAGTTTTATTATCAGTTGTTACTAAATTGGCTAACTAGCACTGCAATATATTCATTAGCATGTTAACAAGTTTTATTATGAATTGCGATTAAATTGGACAACTAGCAATGGAATATATTCATTCATTCCTCATCTCATGTGTCATTTGGTTTTGGGTTTTGGTATCTTTCGTATAGTTCCTAACAGCTCATTTTTCTTTTGTGAAATGATGAAGATGAAATTTCTTTTTTTATTATATACAGATAGTGACAAGCTATCAAACCCATTATAGAATTTCTAAACATATCAAGTTCTTCCATTGTTATTTTATTTATGAATTCTGAAAATTTTCAAACTCCATCATTTTCAAACCTTTTTTTATATGTCAATTAAAAACAATTAAGCATCCATCACTAAAACTCATCAGTGCACATGTCATCCATGAAGCTTTTCGAGATGCCTTTCATAGACTACATTGCAGATGCTTAATCTGAGACAACACAGCAAAATTCTCTATTTTATTCGGTAATCCACACTCATTAATTCAAACGATCTTTTTCTTGAATATTTTTCTCTCAAAGTCTCTCTTTAGAATTAGTCAGCAGTTTATTTTCTCTAGACGAGAAGATCTATCGCATCATGGAAGACTTGTTCTTTTACTATCATATAGGCATTTATTTTAAATTGAATAAATTGTGAAACTGAGGATTCATAATTTATTGTAAGTAACTGCATCTGCCTTTCAACAATTTAAGTTATACTAGTTGTCATAAGGTACTTTGTATACATCAGATCTTCTGTATCGCTCCATGGTAAATAAAAACTAGTTATTCGAAGGATAGTGCTATGAACCCTGTGTGTAGAAGTACTAAATTATGTTGGAATGTGGTAGTTGGATTCGCGAGTTATGCAACTAGAAGTACGTGAGCCTATTGGGGGCACACACCGTTTAAGGACACTAAGAATTCGTATATTAACATACTTAATTTAGCTATACAAGTTATATTATTATAGATGGTTTAATATACTTTATCGAAATGTTTTTTAAATAACTGTTGTTACGTTATAATGTGTTATAACTATACTTATACGTGTATTTAAATATAAACCGAAGGGACTAAAATTGACAAAACCCGAACCTTTCTGGAAGGGGGTTTTGGGATCAATTTTGAAGATAAGAGATAAGAGTTGTATTGTGATATAGAATTGAGGATATTCTAGTTTATGTAGAACTAGGATTTGGTGCCTATACAAACACCCACCCCTAGCCTCATAATAATTAATTCTCAACATATCTCCTAACCCTTTAAAAAAACCTACGTCACATTCAATGCTTAAAAGTCATACGCATTGAATTTATGAATGCTAAGAGAATATACATGCATGTAATACGTATGGAAGTTATATCCATGCAAATAATATGCATGTATTGTTGTGGCATTAAGGTTTACTAATCAGAAGATTTACACAGGATAGGATATCTTGTCTAAGTGGCTGTGTGATTCACTTCTCTTGCAGCAAACCTGTGTTCGAGTCCCATGAAGGTCTGTTTTTGGTTTTCACCTTTTATTTGTTCTCCTTAGTTTGACAACAACAAAACCCGACTTAGGGTTTCGGTTTTCTTGGTTTTCTTTTCCACCGAAATCGGTAAAACCCTAACTAGGGTTTTCATACAAGCTACAAAAGAGTGTTGTGGTTTTCAGTTCAACAAACAAGAGGTGTAACACTTGGTGTTTGAAAGACGTGAAGTAAAGACTAGCATCTTGGCGTATTTGTTTGACGTGTTGTGTGAGCAACCGTAGAGGTGATAACTTAATCTTTAAGTTTCAAGATCAAGATTCTCGTTTATTGACTTTTTTCATTAAACATAACGGTTAGTTTTTCTTACTTTATTTGTGTGTTAATCTTTGATATCAAACTAGATCCATCCGCTGCGTACTCATAGTAAATGTGGTTTACTAGTTTCTAAAATCCCAACAGTGGCATCACGAGTCAACCTCGTCTGGTGTTATGGGTTACACACTTATAAAACACGCTAGATCCGCATGAGAAAACTTTTATTTATTGTTTTGATTGAAAATTATGACAACAATATGCAATTCTTGCCATAAAGAATAAATAAAAACCTAGAATCTTGCCATTTTACTAGTTAATACAGATTGAATAAGAATAGATTTAAAATTAAAAGTAAATTAAGTTTTAAGTTTTCTCTTCTTTTCTTTATCCCGGCCTTAAGACTCACGCAATCATGTAATATGATGGATGTGGCGGACTAGGTACTTTAGTAGAAAACCTAGTGAGAGCCTTTTGGTTCTTTGTTTCGGGAAGACTCTTATGAGACATCGGGGCATTATGTGATTTACTGCTTTCTATATAGAGTCTGTCTTCACCTCATCCCCTTTTTCTGTATATTTATATGCTTATGTGTTTATACTCCTTGTGACTTTTTTTGAAACTCTAAACGGACTAATACTTAAAGAAACTTGTTTTATTGAAAGTGGCGATTCTTGCGAGTTTATGTGTCCTATGGGTGTAGTTATCTATAATGTTTGCACTTTGAACGTGACTCTCCACGACGAACTTACTCGAATCTTGGTTTAAATTTGTCTGTTAAATTACGCACATAATTATATACTCCTAGTGACCTGCTATGTGTTATTTTTAAAACTTGGTTTTGGACAAATAAATACGGACATTAAACTATGAAACTTGTTTTCTTGAAAATTTAAAGTTTTTATGCTCTTATCAATGATGAATCACAACTGTCCATGGCTTTATTGACCGTGACTTTAGTGGAGATCTAGGGTTTAATAGACCTTTAATATTTTCCCGCGCCACTACATGCTTCGGCATACGAGGCAATTATTGGAAGAACTTGTGTCTTCAGACATGTAAGAGTACAATATAGGGTTTGGTCAATTTTTAATGTTTTCCCGTGATATTAGCACATATAAAAACTAAGTTAACAAAGAGTTTTTCTTAACATCTAAATACATCGTTAGTCAATTAGAAAATTGGCTCACCCATAGTGAACAAACTATAAGAGAGGTATAAGGCGGGTCGTTTTGTTTCCTAAAAGAAGTCGGGGTTTTAATATGCTTCATGCTCACCCGCTTCTTCGCTTCTTTGTGTGTTCAATGGAGCTACCGAGAACTTTTGATAGGATGATGTCAAGATTAAAAGTTAACAAAAAGTTTTCTTAACTTGTGCTATAAAGATGTTTTGCATGCTTCTTTGTACAAACTTTTGACACATGTTTTTATAAACTTATGTGTATATCCCTATGTGAAATTTTAAGTCTAGGTCACCCAAACTAAGAACACGTGCATTTGGTTTGACCTCTTTGGTCAAACCTTAGGGCCTTTCCAACCCATGACAAAAAAAAATTATAGGTCAGATCTATGTCAACTTTTGCATGTTCTTATTTGGTTGACTTAAATCAAGTATGCTTGGTCCGACCATAGACTTGAGGCATAAGCTGAGACAAAACATGTACATGACATTACTATAGGTGTTACTAATGTCACGTGTCTCATAAATCTAAGAGTTGCATATCAATGCAATTAACGCACGCCACTCGTCAGACCTCCGGTAATAAGTGGGAGGTCAAGTTGGATCTTAGTCTTATTAGTAATTAATTAGGTAGTTAATTCCTTTGAGAATTTAATTATCGAAAATACTAAATAGAACTTTCTATGTTCTGATTAATTGTGTTATTGCAACATAATTCCGGTACCATGCTCATCCCTAGGTCAGACCTTAGGGTATTTCCAACCCAAGGCAAATCATTTCCATAGGTCTAATCTTTGTCAATTTTTGCATGTTCTTACTTTGGTGGACTTAAATCGAATATTCTTGTCAGACCTTGGACCGAGGCCATAAGAAAGACAAAAACATATTCAGACCATAACTAATGTTGTTTACTATTTCATGTGACTCATAAACCTAAGAGTTGCCTTTCAATGCAATAATGCTCGTCGTTACCTCTTGCCCTATTGTTAACTAGTGTGGTCAAACCTTTGAATATGAAGGAGTTCAATCGATATCATAGTATATTTAGTAAATTAATGCTTTATTTAAAACAATGGGTAGTTAATTTCTAGAAGAATTAATTATCAAAAATAGTAAAATTGAACTTTCTACGTTCTAATTAATGTAATTATTGCAACATAATTCGTAAACGAAAATTTGTTTTTCTTGAAACGACAAACCTAGTCTCCTTTCCTGGTAAGAAAGAAAGAGACTTATTCATATCTCTTCTCCTTGCTTGACAAAACTAAGATAGGGTTATCATTGATTTTTCTCATTATATTTAAACTCACTTTTAATCTTTCATTTCTCTTTTTTGGTTTTGAAATAATTGAAAGATAAAATATTTTGTGTAACTAGAGAACATTTTGTCTATAGCTACCAAAATAATGACATATTGCACTTGTCAAGACGATGTATGAGTTTTAAATGTTAATAATAGGAATTCTCAATAAACCGCAACGAGTAAAGAAAATTACTAACATGTCTTCTAGGTATTTTTCTTGGACTCACTTCATTCTTTATAGTGATAAACACCCTTGTGGCTAGGCACATCGATAAAGGAGGAATTGCATGCTAAATGTTCAAGTTAATGAAAGCATGAATGGAATCCCCTTAACTACAGAAGTAAACTTCAAATACTTTACAATATCCTAATACAATTTCTAAGAAGAGGAAAGCAAATAAATCGCTATTTGCTTTCTACTGGTGATGTAACACTTACAATGTTGACTCATCCAGTGGGGGCTTTGCGATTTACTACTGGAAAAACATTCATGTAATGTGTCTAACTCAATGGGAGCTACAAGCTTTATTTCCTTGTTAGTTACCCATATTATTTCTAGCTATCTTGAAAAATTCATTACTTTCCCAATATGAACAACCATAGTTTTAAGGATCACTGAGTCTTATTTTATATGATAACATGTTGCTTTATGATGATGCTTCCCGAAAACGTTTATCTAGTATAATAATCTATGCGCAATTTCCCTATTAAATGGATGGTTCGAAGTCTACTATGTAATATCTATGACACTATCATATTGTTTATATAATCAAGCGCATTCGTATTGTTTGTCTACATTAAATAATGTTGTGCCACACACAAGTGAGAGAAATCTTAAGTGTGTACTAGGAATAACATATAACAATATGATTATTGGTTTCTTTTGACCGCAAGGTAAGAAAGCTAATAATTCTACTAGGACTTAAAAACACATATATTGTTGCCCTTTAACATTTAAATGTTCACATATAGTATTAAGGCTACCTTTAACCTCATTGACTACATATTTATCCCGATATAATCATAGTAATTATATAACAGAATTAGAATATGAATTTAAACTTGAATTACTATTAAACTCAAGATTTTACGTTCAGTACTACATTTAGTTACTATATTATAGTTTTCTTGTTAAGACATAAATATAAAGTCCCCTTGAATTTAATCAATGACTTTATAACAGAATAAGCATAACTGTGTAGGTCTTCTTGTTAGCACTAAACATAGGTCTTTAATTAGTCCAATACGTATAATGTATACTTGATATGTTCTGTTTTCTTGTAAACACATGACAATAAGAGTTCTTAAACTCTTCAAAAAATTGACTATAGCATCCATGTTTTAAAAATACTTTGTATTCAATTTGGCTCGACCCTATTGGTAAGTATTTAAACTAAAGAGAATTAAGTTATATGGTAAGAAGAGTGAGACTTACTCCTATCTCTTCTCATTGGTTGACAAGAATAAGATAGAGTTATAATTGAATTTTTTTCACAATTATATTTAAACTCACTTTCAATCTTTCATTACCCTTTTCCGGTTCTGAAATCTTTGAAAGATAAAATATTTTGTGTAACTAGAGTATATTTTGTCTATAGCTACCAAAATAATGACATCTTGCACTTGTCACGATGTACGAGTTTAAACCGCAACGAGTAAAGAAAATTACTAGCAGGTCTTCTAGGTATTTTTATTGAACTCAATTCATTCCTTATAGTGCTAAACACCCTTGTGGCTAGGCAGACTGATTAAGGAGGAATTGCATGCTAAAAAGTTCAAGTTAATGAGAGCATGGATGACTAGTCCCTCATCTACATAAGTAAAACTTCATATACTCTGTTCAGTACCTAAGTACATTGTTACGTGTAGGCATTCTAAGAGAATAGGAAAGTAAATAAATCGCTATTTGCTTTCTACTGGTGATGTAACACTTACAATGTTGACAAATCCAGTGGGAGCGTGCGTTTTATTACTGAATAGACATTCATGTAATGTTGTCAATTTTCAGTGGGAGCTACAAGATTCATTTCCTTGTTAGTTGCCCATAGTATTTCTAGCTTGCTTTGAAATAATTCATTACTTTCCGAATATGAACAACCATTGTTTAGAGTAAGATTGCAATATTATTTTATATGATAACAAGTTACCTTTCTGAGGCTGCTTTCTGAATCATTATCTATAGAATAATAATCCACACTTCCTTTATTAAACGTTATGGTTTGAAATCTACTTGTAATATCTATGACACTATCATATTGTTTATACAATCGAGCGCTTGTCGTACTGTTTGTCTACTTTAGATCATGTTGTCCCGTACACAAGTGGGAGAAATCTTAAGTGTGTGCAAGGAACAACATATAACAATATGATTATTGGTTTCTCTTGACCGCAAGGTAAGAAAGCTAATAAATCTACTAGGACTTAAACACACAAGATGTTTGTTGCCCTATTACATTTAAATGTCAAGATATAATATAAAGCTACTTCAACTCATTGACTATATGTTTTAGTCAAAATAATTATGGTTAATTATATAATCATAATTATGAAGTATGGAATTAACTTGAAATTACTATTGAACTCAAGAGTTTGCGTTCATAACTACTTTAATTATTATAATTATGTTTTCTGGTTAAGACATAAATATAGAGTCCTTGAATTTTTCAATGACTTATAACATAAAGTAAGTAGTAAAATTGTTATGTCTTCTTGTTAGCATATAAACATGAGGTCCTTGAATTATTCAAAGACGTGTAACGTATGCTTGACATGTTTTGTTTTCTTGAAACACATGAACATAGAGTTACTATACTATTCAAAGAAATATACGTTATTTCATGCACTTGGTTTTAAAATACTTTGTATTCAATTTGGCTCGACCCAATTGACAAAATATGTGACCAAAGGAGAATTAAGTTATCTGAGGAATTCTGATGTAGTCTCAAAATTCTAGTACTCATAGAATACCACATTATTATGGTATGTCTAATGTGTTAAAACAAACTATATTCATATTGTTTGATTTCTAATAACTTTAATTGCTCTACCTCCATAATCTATCAAGGTTAGAAATTTGCGTGTGTCATGGATACACTCAATATAGTTCCAACCTAGAAGGAATTCAAGACATTATCTATTTATAGATTGGGATAAATCTCATTATGTCTGTATTAAAGTTCTAAAATTTGTTAATATCTTATGAAGTATATTATTAACAAGATAGAGATAAGAACTTTAATATGTATTTTGTTGTCCCAATTAAGAACAATCTATTATTGTTTAAATGCTTAGTATTTAGAGAATTCTCTCTACTTACAAAAGTAAGTGGGAGCATCTATAGATCTTGAAGATATTCAAGAATAAAATACATAACCTTCTGAATTTAGAGAATGAAACAAATGACCTTGGAATAAATGTTTATTGAAATAGACATATTCGGTGATTAAGTCCAACACAATGCAATATATCATTGAAGCAAGTCTTAAAGGATATATTTCAATTGAGATAATTTAATACATTGATAAAAACCTTGTGTTTTTAACTAAGGATTCATCATGTATATATTATACTGTATATGAGACCGGTTGTTACTTTTGCACAAGAGCAAGATGAGCTGACAACAACAGTATCTAATTGAGAGTATTTAGATGACTGTTAAAATAAATGTTTACGAATTATATAAGGCATAATGTTGTTTGTGTACATTGATGTTAGAGGGTAATCAATCCTAGTTAAGTTGGATTTCATCGTTTATGATAAATCTGCTAACTAGATATGCTCAACCAAGAGCATTGTTGCAATACACATTAAAAAAATAAGAATACTTAACATTTTGAGAAACTGTGAAGATGATTGTCTTAGATAGGTATGTTGCTGGCTTCAAATATCCTATAAAAGGTACTATGACCTTTTCCATTCTATGACTCTTGCAATAGTATGCACGTAAACAATAAGACAATCATCATATCATTCAAACCCTTCACAATTTGTGAATTTGAAACAAGTATTCAAAAAATTTACTCAAATGACTATTTAGCTTTCTTATACAGAAAGAGTTTAGTATGTTAAAAACACTAGATTTCAATTCACTAATTAGTCTTATGCGTATCTGTTTTTAATATTTGGATAATTGGGATTGTAAGTGGCCACACCAACCTCCTTAAAAGGGAGGGCTTTACCTGGTTTGAGTCTGTGTGGCGGTGGGTTCAAACCTCATAGATTAGTCAGCCAAAAGAGCGAAAACCATGGTTACCAAATAAAAATAAAAATTAGGAAAGATACTTAGTATTTGATCTTCATTCAAATAATAATTGTTGTCTTATATTTGCATGTTTAATCCTTGAATAATTTTATCATTCTAAATATGTTCTTTGTCGGTTAACAATATGGGAATATTGTTACAGAAAGGCAAATGTGAGTGTTGGTTGTAATATTTGAATACATGGATGGTTCTCGCCAAACTCATATGTTATTCATAAGGGATGCATATTGGACGCCCCAAAGCAAGATGAGCTAACAACAACAGTGTCTAATTGAGAGTGTTTATATGACTGACATCAACAGTATCTAATTGAGAGTAATTTAGATGATTGTTAAAATAAATGTTTACGAATTATATAAGGCATAGTGTTGTTTGTGTACACACGATGCTAGAGAATAATCAATCCTAGTTAAAGTAGGATTTCATCTTTTATGATAAATCTACTAACTAGATATGCTCAGATAAGAAGCATTGTTTTTGCATTACACGAATAAAGAATAAGATACTATATAATTTTAAGAAGCTGTAAAAAATAACTGTCTGAGATATGGTATAGTAGTTGACATCAATACCCTATAAAAAGGTAGCAGTCACATTTTCATACTATGAAACTTTGCATAGTAATTCCAATAAACATACACCCTCATCAATCATTCAATCATTCACAATTGTGAATTTTAAACAAGTATTCGGAAAGTTTACTCAGATAACTATTTAGCTGTCTTGTAAAGAAAAAGTTAAGAATGTTGGAAACATTGGAGTTCAACTTGCTAATTAGTTTCATGCATATCTGTTTTAGTATTTGGATAATTGGGATTGTAAGATGATTTTTACTTTCTGATGAATAAAATTACTTGGTATTTGTCATTCATACATATAATAATTGTTATCCTATATCTGCATGTTTAATCCTTGAACGGTTTTATCATTCTAAATATGTCCATTATCGGTTAACATTATGGGAATAATTGTTACATAAGGCAAATGTGAGTGTTGGTTATATTCTTTGAATATACGGATTATTCCCACCAAACTCATGTGTATTCACAAGGGATGCATATTGGATACCCCAACCTTCGAGTATTTACTTTTGGATCCTAGTCATGAGTAAATGTCGAAAATGGTTTAAAAGTCATCCTTAGACTTTATATCGAAAATGGTTAAATAAATCATCCTTAGACTTGAGATCCAAGCAAGTTCTGCATGTGTGGATATCACTTTTTAATTATAAGTTAAACGTTAATGTGAAGCAGCATCCACAACACTTGTAGTCAACAAAGAATTTGCTCCTCCACTTGATATGTGCATAATGATACCATGACGCCTCTTCCGAATTAATCAGATAATTGTATAGCCGTACCCAAAGGGTAATTTATGATGATTCTCAATTACATTTGGTATATCTGAATTAACTTCTATAACGAGAAACTAAATAGTTAAACTATATGGAATGAGTTAGGATCAATATCCATGGTTTAACGATATTTGAAACAAAGGGATGATAATGGCAAGAAATACATAAACATTATATTGTGATTGTTCTTGAAACTTCATCTCAGGTATTTACTTTTGGATCCTTGTCATGAGTAAGATATCGAAAATAGTTAAATAAATCATCCTTAGACTTGAGATACAAGCAAGTTCTGCATGTGTGGATATCAGTTTTTAATTATAAGTTAAACGCTAATGTGAAGCAGCATCCACAACACTTGTAGTCAACAAAGAATTTGCTCCTCCACTTGATATGTGCATAATGATACCATGACGCCTCTTCCGAATTAATCAGATAATTGTATAGCCATACCCAAAGGGTAATTTATGATGATTCTTAATTACATTTGGTATATCTAAATTAACTTCTATAACGAGAAACTAAATAGTTAAACTATATAGAATGAGTTAAGATCAATATCCATGATTTAACGATATCTGAAACAAAGGGATGATAATGGAAAGAAATACATAAACATTATATTGAGATTGTTCTTGAAACTTCATCTCAGGTATTTTTAGTTTTAATAACAAATGGAGTGTTGCTAGACGTTTTTATTGTTAGTATAAACGCAGTCTGCTACTCCAACTCCCAAGTGGGAGCTGTTGGAATGTGGTAGTTGGATTCGCGTGTTATGTTACTAGAAGTATGTGAGCCTATTGGGGGCACACACGTTAAGACACGAAGAGTACGTTTATTAAAAATTTAATATATATACAAGTTATATTTATTATTAAAGGTTTAGTATACTTCACGAAATGATTTTAAATAACAGTTTGTCATTGTTATGATTTTATAACTAATTTAACGATTATTTAAATATAAACTGAAGGGGCAAAATTTGACAAAACCCGAACTTTTCTAGAAGGGGGTTTTGGGATCAATTTTGAAGATAAGGGATAAGAGTTGTATTGTGATATAGAATTGAGGGTGTTCTAGTTTATGTAGAACTAGAGTTTGGTGCCTATATAAATACCCACCCCTAGCCTCATAGTAATTAATTCACAACACACACGACATATCTCCTAAGCCTTTAAAAAAAAACGTACGTCACATTCAATGCTTAAAAGTCATACGCATGGAATTTATGAATGCTATCAGAATATACATGCATGTAATACGTATGGAAGTTATATCCATGCAAATAATATGCATGTATTGTTTTGGCATTAAGGTTTATTCATCAGAATATTTGTACAACAAAGGATATCTTATCTAAGTTGCTGTGTGATTCACTTCTGTTGCAGCAGACCTGGGTTCGAGTCCCATGAAGGTCTGTTTTGGGTTTTCTCCTTTTATTTGTTCTCCTCAGTTCGACAACTGCAAAACCCCGACTTAGGGTTTCGGTTTTCTTGGTTTTCTTTTCCACCGAATTTGGTTAAAACCCTAACTAGGGTTTTCGGTTCAAACTACAAAAGAGAGTTGTGGTTTTCGGTTCAAGAAACTAAAGGTATTACACGTAGTGTATGAGAGACTTGAAGTAAAGACTAGCATCTTGGCGTGCTTGTTTGTTGTGTTATGTGAGCGACCGTAGAGGTGATAACTTAATCACTCAAGTTTTAAGATCAAGATTCTCGTTTATTGACTTTTGTCATTAAACATAATGGTTAGTGTTTCTTACTTTATTTGTGTGTTAATTCTTAATATCAAACTAGATCCATCCGCTGCGTACTCGTAGTTAATGGTTAACTGGTTTATAAAATCTCAACAGTGGTATTAGAGCTAGGATCGTTTGGTGTTATGCATTACACACTTATAAAACACGCTAGATCCGCATAAGAAAACTTTTATTTATTGTTTTGACCGAAAATTAGGTCAATAATATGCAATTCTTGCCATAAAGAATAAATAAAACCTAGAATCTTGGTATTATTACTAGTTAATATAGATTGAAA
>BQNB010141549.1:0-17256 GCA_026074375.1 Tanacetum coccineum
TTTCAGGCTTGGGCTTGGACTTTGACTTTGTCTTTTCCTACTTTTCCATTCCGAGTCCGGTTTTGTCGTTTTGGCTTCGTTTTTCGTCTTTTTCTTCAATATCCGTTCCTGCACAATACAATTAGCAAAACAAGCGTATATTTGGCATTTTAAGTTCGTTTTTGGTTATTTTAGCTCATTTTTAAAGGTAAAAGGTATGTGTAATTAAATACATACCACCCATTTTGACAGAGAATACTTAGGGGCCTGTATCATTTGCTAAGTTGGTTACCGCTGAATAGAGTAGGAAAACATCAACTTTCGTAACTTGTTAGCCCCAGCGGGTAATGGGGTCGATGTGGCTATCCATTTGGACTCTGATCTAGCTGTTAGCAAACGTTTTGCTAATTTAGTTTATGGCTTCTTTCTAGGAAAACATGTGGCTTATCTCGTTGTTGAAAACTATGTCAAGAACACTAGGAGTAAATAAGGACTTGTCAAATCAATAGTGAACTCGTCTAACGGGTTATTTTCCTTCAAGTTCACCTCTAAGGATGGAATGGATGAAATGCTTGAGAATGGTCCTTGGTTCATTCATAATATTTCACAAATTCTGAAAAAGTGGACCTGAGATGCAAATTTACTAAAAAAGGACGTGTGTAACGTTCTGGTTTGGGTAAAGTTTCATGATGTTCCTATTACGATGTTTAGCGATGATGGATTAAGTGTTGTTACAACTAACCTTGGTACTTGTGACAACCATGACTTGAGCAGGTTAGTCAAACCGTTAGTGTTGACTTATGTGTCTGTTGCAAAGTATGGTTTATGTGATTCTATGTGTTTATATGTGTTTTTATGTGTTTATGAGCTTTTGGTAATTAATCTATTGAGTGTGATCATCTCAATGAGATTAGAATGATGGGAAAATTTGTTGAGTTCATTTCGTTCATTTTTAATGACAAAGAAATGATTGTTGATAATTGAGCGTTTGCAAATTAATTGTGTAAGTAAATATATACGTATACGTATTTTGTGTTAGTTATCTAAGATAGGTTTAGCGTTTAAGTGTTAGATTAAGAAAATGTAAAATTTCTATTTTTAGAAAGTTAGGTTGGAAATGAAAAGTTATTTTTAGAAAGGTAGTAAACTGCGTTTATGCAAAAAGGTATAGTCAAATTAATTAAGATTTTTATAAAAATTAAAGGAAATATAAATAAATATATAATTAATAAAATAATAAAAAAAAGAGATAAAGGGGTATTCGGCCGAGTTTAGGAAAAAAAATAATTAAAATACTAATCCTAATCTAATAACTAGTTAGAGTTAGTTTAGGATTCTACCTAGATGCCTATATATACAAGATTAAAATCCCTAACCCTCCCCATTTACCTAGTCGACCGGCCATAAAAGGAGGAAGAGAGAAACGAAATTTTTCTTGGTTAAATCTTAAGGTACGAATTTGATTTGTTAATTCCAGTTCATTTTTTTAGTAACTTAGTTATGATGGATTAAGGTTTAAAAAAAATAGGGTTTATAAATTAGAGTATTTAAATTTCAGAAAGTTTATGATATATTAATGTTAGTTTAATCATTTGATTAATTAGATTAGCGATATGATCATGCGTTAGGGCTTAGATCACTCGAATTAAGTGTTTAATTCACTGCAGAAAGTTAGGCAGTTTTGTAACGAGCATAACTCTGTCATAAAAGATCAAATAAATAATTTACAACATACTGGAGATAACTGAAGAGAGTCTACTTTCTAGAAAAGCCTGCCTCATAAGTTTTTATGGTCGGGAAGTGGGTCAAATGGTCATTACAAAATCAGTGTGTAAAACAGTGACGAATTTCAGTTTTGGTTTTGATTTTTCTAAAAATACTTAGACACTGAGTTAGAGGCTCTAAGTCATGTGGAAGTTAGTTCATATATTGTGTGGATGACCATCTAAATTTTGGCTAAGGTCATAGTGGGGTCTAAGATTGGGGGTAATTAATACCATACTTTAGAAGGCCAGATTCCTGGACGAGATATAAACACTTTTGGATTAATGATTTCTAAGGGTATTTATAAAAGGGGAGTTACTTTGGGAGAGCCTGATAGAGGTTCATAGGACATATTTATAGCATGGTGAATTTTGGTTTGAATTATGGAAGTGTTTAAAGTATGCGTTTAGTGCACGCAATGAGAGTAGCAACATTCTGCTTAAAACCAGAAAGTTTAAAAGAGTAGCATTTAAGGTCTAAATGAAACATGTAAGAAATGGGTAAAGTTTGAAATGATTTATAGGACTATGCTTATATTAGCCTAAGGTATCCATCATAGTTGAGGTTACATCATATTGTGTTGAATGCCTAATTGATGGTACTATAATGTGTTTTAATTGTTTGGGGGGGGGGGGAGATTGTTCGTGAGATTTTGTGAAGTTTTGATTGGATCTTTTTGGAAGCTAAGCTTCAGGTGAGTTTCATAGCCCCTTTTTCTTATGTTTTATTGGGGTGAAAATGATGCTATGTGTTAAACTGTTTTAATTACTGTGATTATTTGCTACGTGTTATTGCTTCGTGATTTGTTCGGTTGGGAGTGGTCTTTACTACTCAACTCAAACCAACTGAAGGGTTGAAATAATACCTACTGAATTGTGTGATACGCTCCATGGCTTAGTGATCAATTGGAGTGGGTTTTGTGGTATGCTCCATGGCTTAGTGATCAATTGGAGTAGTTTGTGATTAGTTCGGTTGGGAGTGGTCTTTACTACTCAACTCAAACCAACTGAAGGGTTGAAATAATACTCACTGATGTGTGGTCCAGGCCTAAGTATAAGTTCTAGCTGGTAGACTTTTAGGTGCGTAAGTGACATATGGATCGGGGGTAACGTTCCTACCCAATTGTTGTAATGGATCGGGGGTAACGTTCCTACCCAGTTGTTGAAATGGATCGTGGGTAACGTTCCTACCCAGTATGTGGATTGCATGTTAGCATAAGTGTCCTATATTGTTTTGATAATCGCAGTAATTGGTTTTGAAAAGTTATAATGTGAGTCTTAAACCTATGACTCTCACCAACCTTTGTGTTGACGTTTTAAGCATCATTTTCAGGTGAGCATGATGGAAATAAGATTGAAAGAAGTGGCTAGTAAGAGACCATAGGATGTCATGAAGATTTTTATTTCTTGTCTTGAATTTTTGCATTGATTGAATTTGGATAATTGTTGCATGTCTTTCTATTGGCGAAAACTTTCGTTTCATCAATAAAGACGCCTTTTGGAATTTTTGGTTAGGTTTTGGGTATTGTTATGACACTATGTGTCTTTGCTTTACTTTAGCTTTCATTTTAGTATTCTCTATAGAGACACCGTGTGTTGTGATGATATCCATTCTTGTTTACGCCTCGCGTTTCCGCCTTGGCGGGGTGTGACAGATTGGTATCAGAGCCTATGGTTATAGAGAACTAGGTGGTTGAGCCTAGACTATAGCTTAAGGGTCCCTCATATAGTTGCATTTTAGGGCATAAGTGTTTGTGTACGTATATACCGTATGTTCCCGCTACCTAAAAGCTTTGAAATTCTTTCTATTTTGAATTACTACTATATAATATGAAATATATACTTTTTCATTATGGGGATCTAATAGTATATACCCCTTTGTTATTGTTTTAAGCATGCCTTCCTCTATCCTTAAGGGATATCGTTGGGAGATTGTTTACCTCACTGGACCCGCGGAGTTGGGTGACTTTTGAGAGAGAAAATTCAAACCCAAGCGAGGCCCAACGTAAGTTTATTTCGTTTTCTACCTCGATGCGTTGCTATAATCGAGGATTGCTTTTATATTTTAGGTCACGATGTGACTTCTGTTTCGTTTGGTCGATTGGGATTTTATGGTTCGTTAGATGGATTATCATGTTTGAGTTATATTTGGATTATTATTAAGTGCTATGTGGTAGATTGGTTATTCCATTGAGAGGTAGGTCTTGGAAGTAAGTTTTTTTTACCCTAAACCTTACTTTATACTTAACCTTAACGCGTGTGCAAAGGTGCAATTCAATGTATGGTCACGAACATAATTATAAAGGTGTCACACACGTGGACTTGTGACCTTGATTGCATTAATCATTGTTGCTTGTATGTATTACGTAAGGATGTAAGGTTGGATAGCTATGTGGATAGTAGTGTAGATGTGATGTGAGATCCTGTTGAGGATGGTTGTATGGTTAGAGAATTCTTCTCTTAACCCTTTGAGCGATTATAAAGGATCGAGTTGAGTAGATGGTGAGGTTTCCTTTCATCTATCGGTTGCGGATACATCGGATACCTGTTGGTATTGTCGTCGCGATTCTTAAGTTGGTTCGTTAGCTTGTTGTTCGTTGAGATATCCAACGCTCGTGTTGGTATTCTTTTAGTTGTCATCATAGAACTAGTGTTCTATGTTCTCTGTTCAGCGTTTTGATTGGTTCCTTTGTCTTAAGGTGACGATACTTTTTGGTTTGGTTCTATGACCGTTGGTATGGATGAGTTCTTATGGTTGTTTGTTTTGCAAGAGTTCCTGTCGTGTTCATTTTCAAGTAAATTAACATTTTGGTATTGGAATCCTTAAGGTATTTTGGGAGTCTATTTTGCTATCATGATGTCTTTTGTTGCGAGTCATAAATTCCTTTTCAAAGTAATTTTGTAGTAGTCGATATCATATCATTTAGGTGTTAAAAAACTTCTTTCGAAAACAAATTATATAAATAAAATGCAACACATTTGTTTTAACCATCTTTTGATTTCTTTTATAAAATCATAATTCAAATAAGTTTATGAAAATTTTATTTAAATTTGTTTTTACACTTAAAATTATTTGCATTATTAACTAAGGTGATTCTATTGTTTTAAAATGATTGTATAAAGGTATATGAGGAGAGTTTTTCCTTGGGTAAAAAAAATCGGTTATGGTATAAAAAAGAAAAAAAAAAAGAAAAAAAGCAAAGGTTCTCAAATATTTTAATAATGGGGCGTGGTACGTGGATTATTAATTCATTGGGTGTTCTAGCATCGTTGATGCGTTTGTTAGGTCTGGAGGTTCGTTCGTTATGTCGATGTTATATTCGGTTTGTTTCTCTTTGGGATTGTGTGATTTTTGGATCGCATACCAATTGGTGGCATAGAATTTTGGTGTTCTCATGGCTTGGTTCTAGAGTTGATGGTAGTCCAATATCTTCTGAGTGGGTGCGATGATGGTTAGTGAAGCGAATAAGAAATTATTAAGCAATATCAAGTTAAATTGAAAATTCTCCTGTTTTACTTAGTACTTCTTAGTTATGGGAGCGTTGATGTAGTCATATGAGAGAATTGGTTGTTAAGGCATAAGGCTGGGATGGTAGGCCACAAAGAAGAGTAGTTAAAATACCTTATGTGAGCTAAAAATGTTTTAAGGTTTCGTGCGAAAACGAAACTAAGAGGATGCGAGGTCTCGTAGGAGTACCAAAGCATATGAGTCAAAATTTAGTGATACTTTAGTAGTATGTGAGCTTCTCGAAGTGTTTCTCAGGATTTAGTGGGTTTTACCCCTCGTCGTAGAATAGGATTTTGTATGGAATTATTACAAGGAGCGACGCCGATTTGCGAAGGCTCGTGTCGTTTGACGTTTTTAGAAAGGCAAGAGGTGTGGAATGATTGCAGGAGTTGCAAGGTGAGGGTTGGTTCGAATGGTAACTTGTTATGGGAAGCGTCTGTATTGCTTGGTAGGAAGTAAGGTGGGTAGTTTGAAATGTGCATAGATTATCTCGAGAAGAGTGAGATAGAAAATTCGTACGTGATGTCACCAATAGAGGGTGCACGAGGATGACGTAGCTAAGACTGTTTTTAGGATGCGTAATGGACACGTTGAAGTTATGGCTATGCCTTTTGGGTTAACCAATGCACTAGCGGTTTTCATGGAGTTAATGCGCCGGGTGTGCATGGCCGTATATAGACAAGCCATTACCTGTTTTAAAAATAATATATACAAATGATATTTTAAACCGACTCGAAGTCTAAGGAGGAGTACGAGTCTCACATGAAGATGATCATGGAGTCACTGAAGGAAGAGAAGGTGTACGTGAAGTTTTCCAACAACGTAGAAGCAGAGCAAAGAGAAAGCTATCTAGATGTGGAAGAAATTACTTGGGTAATGAGCCGATCTTGGCATTATCGGAAGGAGCAGACGATTTCGTAGTATATTATGACGTGCGAAGTAAGGATTTGGAAGCATGCTTGGAAAAAGGGAGAAGGTGATTGCTTGTATGTCGCGACAATTGAAGGTTCTTATGAAGGATTGTATGACTAACGTGGTAGGTTTTGCCTTATAATGCTAGAGGCATTAAGTGAACGAGACATGAAGAGTAATTTATACGGATCATGAATGTCTCCAACACACTTTCAATCGGAAGGATTGAACATGAGGCAAAGATGATGGATGGATGTTATTTAGTAAGTTTGATTTTGAGGCCAAGTACCATCTGGGAAAGGCAAATGTAGATGTTGTACCGTGGAGTAGGAAAAAGAGTGAAGCCAAGAATGAGTTCTGGATTGACGTATGATGATCCAAGCTAAGATCAAGAAAGGATGTTGGTGGTATAAGATAAGACGTCCAAAGCAAAGAACGCGTCAACATGGGATGTTGCGTGGCTTGGACCAACGAGTGTGAAAAGATATGGAGAGTGGTTCATATTGGTTAGACAAGGTTCGGATCTCCATCTGGAGAGATGTAAGGACCTTGGCTATCGAATAGGCGTATACGACAAAATATTCTATCCATCTTGGAGCGGATACGATGGTGTAGTTTTAGGTTAACTAATCGATGGTTGAGTATCAAGGGTCTTCAGGATTGTTGCTACAACCTGAGTTACCCGAGTAGAAGTGGGAAAGGATAACTAAGGATATTGTTGTCAAGTTACCAAGTGTGAGTGGTGGATACGATGCGATTTGGGTGTAGTCAATGGACTGACTAAGTCACCCCATTCCTAGCTATGCTTAGAACAAGTATGGTAGATTTTAGAGGTAATTGGAATACTCACTTTCGTAAGATGAGTTTTTCCTAAGGTAGGGATTATCATTTGAGTATGGATGTGCTTCATTTGAAACAATGTATGGAAAGGAATGTAGGTTACCATTTTTATGGGCCGTAACTAGAGAGAATGAGTTGAGTGGATCGAATTTGGTACAAGAAGCAACCAACGAGATATTGATAATATAGGAAAGGCTGGTGGCAGCCAAAATGTTGAAAGAGTTAGTTTGGAAAAATTTTGAATTAATGCTGGTAGGTTATGAGTGGTTGAAGGCTCACTGTGTCGAGTGTAGTGTGGTTTGGAAGAAAACAAGTTAGAACCAAGTTAGGTATAACCTTTTGAGATCCTTGGATGGATTGGGCCTATAGTTCGGTTGAGAATTTCTGTCTTATGAGCTGAGTATCTACATTTGTTGCAAGCAAGATATCGTTGAAAGTATTAGTTAAAGATGGGTATGTAAGGTTTCTTGTAGACCTTAGTATGCCCTTAGATGTGTTTGTGATTTTGGTTAAAGTTATTTTATGAATAAACTCGAAGTCGAGCCGATTCTTTAAAAACGTTGGGCTTTGTAACAACTTGTAAATTGGTTTCAAGACAGTTCTTGTTTGATGAGTTGCGAGACCGGGTTGTAAATGACGTTGTTACACAACTTAAGATTTTTAACGAGTTTCTCGATGACGAGTGAGGTTCATGTAGTAGGATGCTTCTTTTCGTTTGAGATTGTTGTGTTGCTAATTGCACCCTTGTAGGGGTAAGCAAAGTCATTAGCAGTTGGATTCGGATTGTAGAATCTGGATGAAGATTACGGTTTAACAAGACACTTTGGTTTTTGTCAAGGAACCGTTGAGTTTGTGGACCAAGAGGTCAAGAGTTTAAAGCGTAGTAAGATAGTGTTAGTATAATTTCGTTGGGATTCGAAGCGTGGCCCTGAGTTTACTTGGGAACGCGAGGATTATATGAAGTCTAAGTATCCTTAGTTGTTTGTTGATCGTGCTGATTCATTGGCTAGTTAAATCTCGGGACGAGATTTCCTCTAAGGAGGGGATAATGTGACAACCATGACTTGAGCAGGTTAGTCAAACCGTTAGTGTTGACTCATGTGTCTGTTGCAAAGTATGGTTTATGTGATTCTATGTGATTCTATGTGTTTTTATGTGTTTATGAGCTTCTGGTAATCAATCTATTGAGTGTGATCATCCTCAATAAAAATTAAATGATGAGAAATTTGTTTGAGTTCATTTCGATCATTTTTAATGACAAATAAATGATTGTTGATAATGGGCGTTTGCAAGTTTAATGTTATGTGTAAGTTAAATATATAGCGTATACGTATTTTGTGTTAGTCTATCAAAGATAGGAGGATAGGTTAAGTTGTTAGATAAGGAAAATGGTAAAATTTCTATTTTAGAAATTAGGTTCGCTAATGAATATTTATTTTTAGAAAGGTAGTAAACTGCGTTTATGCAAAAAAGGTATAGTCAAATTAATTAAGGTTTTTATAAAAACTTAAGGTTTTAATTGTAAATATATAAAAAAAAAATATATATATATAAATATATTTCGGCCGAGTATAGGGATAAAAGAAAAAAAAATTAAAATACTAATCCTAATCTAATAACTAGTTAGAGTTAGTTTAGGATTCTACCTAGATGCCTATATATATAAGATTAAAATCCCTAACCCTCCCCATTTACCTAGTCGACCGGCCATAGAAGGAGGAAGAGAGAAACGAAATTTTTCTTGGTTTAATCTTAAGGTACGAATTTGATTTGTTAATTCTAGTTCATTTATTTTTTTTAGTAACTTAGTTATGATGGATTAAGGTTTAAAAAAAATAGGGTTTATAAATTAGAGTATTTAATTTCCAGAAATTTTATGATATATTAATGTTAGTTTAATCATTTGATTAATTAGATTAGCGATATGATCATGCGTTAGGGCTTAGATCACTCGAATTAGGTGTGTAATTCACTGCAGAAAGTTAGGCAGTTTTTTAACGAGCATAACTTGTCATAAAAATCAAATAAAATAATTTACAACATACAGAGATAACCATCAAGAGTCTACTTTCCATAGAAAAGTCGTCCTCATAAGTTTTTTATGGTCAGAAGTGGGTCAAATGGTCATTACAAAAATCTTGTGGATAACGTGACGAACTTTCAGTTTTGGTTTGATTTTTCTAAAAATCTTAGACACTGAGTTAGAGGCTCTAAGTCCACGTGGAAGTTAGTTCATATATTGTGTGTGACCTCTAAATTTTGGTCTAATGTCATAGTGGGAGTCTAAGGTTGTGGTAATTAATGCCATAACTTTTAGAAGCCAATTCTGGACGAAATTTTAAACACTTTGAATTATGAAATTCTAAGGGGTATTTATAAAGGGTAGTAACTTTGGGGAGAGCTTTATGAGAGGTTCTAGGACATATATGTAGCATGTTGAATTTGTTGAATATGGGATTGTTTAAGTAGTGCGTTTAGTGCACAGCAAGGTGAGAGAAAAATCGCTTAAAACCAGAAAGTTTAAAGAGTAGCATTTAAGTATAAATGAAACATGTAAGAATGGGTAAAGGTTTGAAATGATTATACGACTATGCTAGATAGCCTAGGTATCCATCATAGTTGAGGTTACATCATATTAGGTTGAATGCCTAATTGATGGTAGCTAATAATGTGTTTAATTGTTTAGATTGTTCGTGAGATTTTGTAAGTTTTGATTGGATCTTTAAGCTAGCTTTCAGGTGAGTTTCCATAGCCCCTTTTTCTTATGTGTGGTTTTGGTTTTATAGGAGTGAAAATGATGCTATGTGTTAAAATGTTTTAATTACTGTGATTATTTGCTACGTGTTATTGCTTCGTGATTTGTTCGGTTGGGAGTGGTCTTTACTACTCAACTCAAACCAACTAAAGGGTTGAAATAATACCTACTGAATTGTGTGATACGCTCCATGGCTTAGTGATCAATTGGAGTGGGTTTTGTGGTATGCTCCATGGCTTAGTGATCAATTGGAGTAGTTTGTGATTAGTTCGGTTGGGAGTGGTCTTTACTACTCAACTCAAACCAACTAAAGGGTTGAAATAATACTCAATAATGTGTGGTCCAGGCCTAAGTATAAGTTCCATCTGGTAGACTTTTAGGTGCGTAAGTGACATATGGATCGGGGGTAACGTTCCTACCTAATTGTTGTAATGGATCGTGGGTAATGTTCCTACCCAGTATGTGGGTTGCATGTTAGCATAAGTGTCCTATATTGTTTTGATAATCGTAGTAATTGGTTTTGAAAAAGTTATAAAGTGAGTCTTAAACCTATGACTCTCACAACCTTTGTGTTGACGTTTTAAGCATCATTTTCAGGTGAGCATGATGGAAATAAGATTGAAAGAAGTGGCTTGTAAGAGACCATAGGATGTCATAAAGATTTTTATTTCTTGTCTTGAATTTTGCATTGATTGAATTTGAATAATTGTTGCATGTCTTTCTGTTGGCTAGCTTAATGGTGTGACAGATTGGTATCAGAGCCTATGGTTATAGAGAACTAGGTGGTTGAGCCTAGACTATAGCTTAAGGGTCCCTCATATAGTTGCATTTTAGGGCATAAGTGATTGTGTACGTATATGTTGTATGTTCTCGCTACCTAAAAGCTTTAAAATTCTTCCTATTTTGAATTACTACTATATAATATAATATATATAGTTTTTCATTATGGGGATCTAATAGTATATACCCCTTTGTTATTGTTTTAGTCATGTCTTCCCCTACCCCTAGGAGATATCGCTGGAAGATTGTTTACCTCACTGGACCCGCGGAGTTGGGGGACTTTTGAGAGAGAAAAGTCAAACCCAAGCGAGGCCCAACGTAAGTTTATTTTGTTTTCTACCTCGACGCGTTGCTATAATTAAGGATTGTTTTTGGGTCACGATGTGACTTCTATTTCGTTTGGTCGATTGGGATTTTATGGTTCGTTAGATGGATTACTATGTTGGAGTTATATTTGGATTATTATTAAGTGTTATGTGGTAGATGTGTGTTATCATTGAGATGTGCAGTCTTGGAATAAATGAAGAGCAAAGGACACGACGATTGAAGAATCGAAAGATTAATCATCACTAGCTCTCGAACGAGCTTATTAGAAATCTAAAAGTACATGAGGTAATCATGGAAAACAATTTCGAAAGGTTTTTACAAAGGCAAAAAGGATAGGGTCAAGTCCATGCCTTTAAAAGCTTAAGAAAGAGTTCTAGTGAAAATGAAACTTTGACATTTGAGTAGTGATGATAAAGAATATGTTATGGGTCGTAAGGAACTCAGAGTTCTTTAGAAGAAATGATAGGTTCGTTAGACAACCACGTGATGAAAAGAAGTCATTCCGGAAAAGGGATGAAAAGAACGGCAAGAGTGGTCGCAAATGTTTTAGATGCAGAGATCCAAATCATCTCATTGGCGAGTGTCCAAAGCCTTCACGGAACCAAGACTAAAAGGCGTTTGTCGAGGGGGTAGGTCAGATCTAATAGTTAAGTGAAAGGTGTTCATGTATTGGCTAAACTTATTGTAACTAGAATTTTCAGAGTTATGATTTTCATTTTTTTTGTACAGTATGAGGTGGTGAGAAAATATGAGATATGAATCTTGGATATTTGAATGTCAAGGAACTAAAGGGGTTGAAAATCCAAAAGAGGAATCACTCTGTACGATTTCTATTTCATTATTTTTACATGTTTTTGTTTATTTACTGGATGATCCTAAGTGGTCACCATATTTCTGTTGGAAATTGTGGTCTAAAACCTTAATATTACGTGAATATTAATCGAGCTACGCAGCGAAATACAACTCATATAGCACTTATAATTAACATAAAACATAAACAGGAAACGTACCGAATAGCAACCAAGCTACGTGAAGAACCAGAGACTTCTTCGAGTACACACATGTGTGTTGTACATGCGAAACTGAAACCCTTCGAGTTACTAATGTAAGTAACCTCTACGCGATTCATACACTACACGTCAACCAATACAACCCGAATGCTAGTTTCACGAACCAACGCTCAAGAATATGGCAAGTAATCAAAAAAACCAAAAACCCTAAAGGTTATTTGTTTGGTTCGATTACCAGGAGAAGAAGGGGATGGGATAAATAATGAGGTCTAGGGATCCTCTATTTATAGTGTTAGGATTAGGGTCACATAACTTTAGGAAAAAATCTACCTAATCTTGACACTTTTGGTCCCTCTTTTTTCCTTCTCCCTAACCGGCCACCATATAGTCCAAATATACCCTTGGTGTTGACTTTTTGACTTTCTTAATTATTTATGGATAATTACTTTTAATTACCCATTAATTAAAAAGCCTTATAGTTAATTATTCGTAACCGAAATAATTAACGTCCGTTAGTATTCTATCGTTGGAATATTAATATACATAATAAATATACACTTATATTATTATATACATTAATCAAGTATTAATACATATATAATAAATGTACACTTATATTATTATATATATACCAATGGAGTGATATCTAAGTGTATTAACGTGTGTGACCCCGTAGGCTCACGTATTCCTAGCCGTATAAATATCCGTATGACACGAGCACAAACCAACAGCTCACACTTGCGAATGTCATGGTCATAGAATATAACATACTAACATTGACGAATAGTCTAGCAACATCATCAATGCTTCCAGAAACACCTGAGTATGCAGTTTCGGTAAACAACTCAGCCTTTAATGGTCTCAGTTAGTCCTATCCTTTTGTTTCAGATACAATGTTAAATATGGATATGGATCAATAGTCATTCCATAGTTTAACGATCCTGTTTCTCGCATTTATTGATCATGATTACCAAACGTAAAAAGAATAATCTTAACTACACTTTGGACGCGGCCATGTACACATCTGATCAACCCAACGAGGGGACCAGTAAGTATCTAACTCCTAAACACGTAGAGGAACAAATTCTATTTTGACTACAAGTGTCCGTCATGTACTTCAAATTTTTTCTGAAAATAGCCCTTATAACTATCTTTTGACAGACTAGTGGTAGGCTTATAATCAAGAAATGATATCCATACATGCAAAACCTGCTTGCATCTCAAGGCTAAGGATAAACATAACTTTCACCATGTGTGTAATGCACCTAATGACGCCGATCCATAAAGTGATATACACAGGTGGGGTATCCAATATTCAACCTCATTGAATAACATGTGAAGTTGGCAGAATCATCTTTACATATTCTCCAGAATACAACCAAACACTCACATTTGTCTTATCTCAACAATATTCCCATATTGTTAGCTGACAATAGACATAGTTTAGAATAAATAGATTTATTCAAGGATTTAAACATGCAAATAAAGAAAACAGTAGTATAAATGAAAACGATCATACCTTGTATGTCAATTCATTGTTTAATACAACTGCTTATAGTTCCATTATCCATATACCAAATAAGATCAGTGCATGATGATCCTAGTTAAGTACTAATGTATTATTCACAATAATCACAATTAGTGGTAAGGCATAGATTCCATGAACATAACAACTAGGTCATGATCTTGTGGGACTTTGAGAGTACTTATTTCAAAAATTCACGAATAGTGAAGTACTTTGAATAATGATGATTGTTATTTTGTAAGTGTGCACTCACTTATAAGTATCACTTATATGAGTCTAGTCACATTTACATTTCATAAGATGTATGACATACAAAACATCCTAATGAAGATAATCATCTCAACAGTTTTCTAAACTATAAAGCATTCTAATTCTTTTAATATAATATTATGCAACTATGCTTTTAAACCAAGCATATGTAGCCAGCAAAAACTTGCTTCTACAAAGATTGAGTATCATCTCAATTAAAACAAGCACTAGTGTATACAAACAACACTATGCCGTAAATTCTGAACACTTCTTTAATAATGTTTGGATATCACACAAACTCAAGGTTTGTTGATCATAATGATCTTACTATGATTACCATAATGTATATCTATAGTATCTTCATTATTAATTCTAGGAATGAATTTTAAACATTAATCAGAATGTTCCTTCTAATATCTTAAGATTTTAATGTTGTCAAATCACCCATACACAATATGATGTACATAATGAATCCTTTAGTGGGACTTAAGGTTTCCATTCATGTGTTCAATCTCACCAAATGAGATAAATCATTCGAGTTTCACTCAACGATATTTCATATTGTACTCGGACTTAATTCAACACTTATGTATTAAACATATTATTCCAAGGTTACATGTTTCATCTCCTAAAATACTTACAAGAAACTTTATTTCAATCTAAGAGATAAAATCTTACTTTAGATACATAAATTGTTTCTAATTATGTTCAATAACATAATCTATTTTAGAAAAGTAAAAACAAATTTACTCCCACTAGCTTCGAGATGTACTCATGAGCTATCTTATTTATAATTTAAACATCAAATCCAATAAGTGATTTATTTAATAATTAAACTTAAGATTATGGTCATTAGATGCGTGCTTTTAATCCATACTTAGATTCTAGCATTTTTGTATACTTTCTAAAGATTATATTGGATTCATAAAACCTTATTTTGATTGCATATCATCCTCGCTAAGTAATCAATCAATAAAGAGTTCTTGAAATCCAATTTGTCATATTTCCTTCCAAGAAAACAAGTATGACAATTTAATCGTCTTTAAAATGAGGAAGTTTTATTCATAATTAATTACTTGAGTATGAGTAAACACTTATGTCATTTGACGTGCAATAAATATGTATACAAATAATCTCCTTATGAGCCTTCTCTAAAAGGAAACTCATTCAAACCTGATAGGTTAAAGATAAAACAAATTCCAAAAATATGATTATCTCCTTTTAGACAACATCTATTTACATAGTCTCTGAACAATTCATTAAATCCAAGATCTAATAATGCATCTTCTACATAATCCTCACCATTGATATAGAAAACATATCATAAGGTATCCTTGCGGATCTATGAATATGAGTAATCATCATTCTAAAGTTCAACATTTTTATGTTTTGCCTTAGTATGACATTCGCTAGTGCGTTTAAAAGGTTTATGTATCTTCTTCTTAAAGTAATTCAAGATCTATAAAACTCCCACTTGCTTTTAGCAAAGTGAGACTCCCACTATCTTCTTGTATATTTGAGACTATTATCAAATAACTCAGCATGACGAGCAATATAAACTTTGTTCTCGTGTTGTAGAAATGGCATACCATCGTTTTCTTTGGGTATCCAACAAGATACACTTAACAGTTCTAGGTATTTGTCAATAATAATCGCCAAGAGATTTTTACCAAATTTAGAACTTCAATCAAGACATAATGAGATACATCTCATTTATTTAAATTAACCTTCTAGGTTGGAGTCTATCTGGGTATCTCCACGTCATACTCAATTATCTAACCTTGATCTTTTTGTTAGAAACACAAAAAGTATCGGTCACTTCCAATAATAGTTAGTCAAAGCCCGTAGTTAGTCAATATAATGTTTAGTAATCTAACAGGGCCAAAAGGCCCATGGAAAGCCCACAAAGCTCCCATGGCCGGCCAAAATAGTAGTATAAATACACCTCTCCATGCCTTGAAGAGGTGGTTGATTGTTCATTATTCACTCTCATAATACAAGTTCTCTTTTATGTTCTTTCTCTATCTAAAATGTTCATCCAACAACTCTCTCTCTAAAACAACTCTCTTCCTATTTCCATGTATGTTAACTTGATTGTTCTTCAATTGGTATCAAGAGCCATGAAGTGGTGTGTTTAGATATTGTGTTTTTTAAAGTTTTCGTGTAGTTTTCCTCTAATACCATTCGTTTTTTATTTTTTCTTGTTTTCTAAGTTTAAATTCCACACTAAAAGATCATCTACATAGGTAGTTTTGATCTAGTATCCTTGGATATAGGCGTGTGTGCCTAGATTCATACGAAAATTTCTTATTTTGTGTCATTTGGGTTCGTTAGCTTTATAAAGGTCAAAATCTTGATTTTAAATATTTCGGCTTAAAAACCTTAAAGTTTTCATTTTTCTTGTCCCTATAGGCTTAGTAACACTTTTGGTACAAAAATTTTCAGAAAACAATCGTCAAAAAACGTGTCTTTTTTAGTTTTGAAAGAGTGGGTTTCGAGTGATAACCGAACTAGTCATTCTTCAGTGAGTACCGAACTAGTCTACATCAGTGATAACCGAACTAGTCATTTTTAGTGAGTAGCGATCTAGTCTACATCAGTGATAACCGAACTAGTTAATCATCAGTGATAACCGAACTAGTCAAGTTTAATAGAAACCGAACTAAACAAATCTCAAGACTTAAAAGATAACCTTAATTAAAACATAATTTCTTTCTACCACCGTTCGATCCGACAATAATCTTTTAACATACAAATTTCTCAATGACGACTCTTGCTGACAAAGCAATTCTTTCGGGTGCTGACAATCATCCACCCATGTTGGAAAAAGATATGTATGATTCTTGGAAAAGTAGAATGGAGCCATATATGATGAATATACAACATGGAAGAATGGTTCTTAAATCCGTTGAGAATGGTCCACTCACCTGGCCTACGATTGAGAAAAATGGAGTGACTAGACCAAAGAAATATTCTGAGTTATCTGCTACGGAAGCAATTCAAGCTAATTGTGATATCAAGGCAACAAATATCATTCTCCAAGGATTACCACAAGAGGTCTATGCATTGGTTAGCAATCATAAAGTCGCCAAGAAACTTTGGGAAAGTAAACAACTTCTCATGCAAGGAACATCATTGACGAAACAAGAAAGAGAGTGTAAGCTGTATAATGAATTCGATAAGTTTGCTTATAAGAAGGGGGAAACACTACGTGATTTCTACTTGAGATTTTCACTGCTACTCAATGACATGAACATCTACAATATGAAACTGGAACAATTTCAAGTGAATACCAAGTTTTTGAATACTCTTCCTCCTGAGTAGAGCAAATTTGTGACAGATGTCAAACTGGTTCGGGATCTACACACAACTAACATTGATCAACTTCATGCGTACTTGGGACAACATGAATTTCATGCAAATGAAGTTCGTTTAATGCATGAACACAACTCAGATCCGCTTGCTTTGGTTGCAACCCATTAGATGACCTAGTCTCCTTATCAAACTCATCAACACTCATACCGAAATTCACAATTTCAACCACAAGTTTCACTATACCAATCTCCACAATATGGATCACCTTATCAGTCTCAAAAATACTCAAGCAA
>BQNB010141550.1:0-17256 GCA_026074375.1 Tanacetum coccineum
TTGCCAAAATCGATCACGCAAGCACGTAGCATGTCCTTGAGAGTTTGAATGGTTCTCTCGCTCTGGCCGTTAGTTTCTGGATGATACACAGTGCTCATACTAATATATATACCCAAAGCTTTCTGAAATGATCTTTAGAAATTTGAAGTAAATCTTCCATCACGATCACAGATAATTAAGGCAGGTATCCCATGTCTTGCCACTATCCTGTTCAGGTATAACCTTGCCAACTTGTCTAATGGATCATTCTCCCTTATTGGCAAAAAGTGAGCAGATTTTGTAAGTCGATCCACAATCACCCAGATGGTGTCAAAACCCTATGACGACTTAGGAAGTTTGGTGATAAAATCCATCATGATATAATCCCATTTCCACTCGAGTATTGCTGGTTGTACCAAAAGTCCTGATGGCCTTTGGTGTTCGGCCTTGACCCTCGCACACATTAAGCATTTGCAAACATAAGTGGCGATGTCAGCCTTCATGTTGGGCCACCAATAAGCTTTTTCATATCCCTGTTACATCTTTTCAGAACTGGGATGGATAGAGTATTTTGACTTGTGAGATTCGTGCATAATCACAGATCTTAAGTCTCCATAGCAAGGTAACCAACTCCTGCCATGCAAACATAGAGTCCCGTCGGCGTGTGGTTCCAACTTTTCCTTGGGTATATCCCTTCTGATCATACCACCTACATCTTCATTCATAAGATTCTCTGGCTTCTGGGCTTCGATCTGAGCTTCTAAAATTCATTTAGGAAGATCCAAGCTAATAGTCATAACTAAAGCTCGAACCCACAGTGGCTCAATTCGTTCCTTATGGCTCAATGCATCAGCCACTACGTTTGCCTTCCCTAGATGATAACGAATGTCACAATCGTAGTCACTTAGCAAATTCAAGCGCGCGCAGCGACCAACGGTGTTGCCTATGTTAAGCTCCTTCGGATCGAGAATGGTTTGTAGAATTTTATCGGTCGTTGAAACACGGTGCATTTGAGTTCCATTATAGGCAAATGTATCCTATATCTTTAGAACAAATACCCACCGATCCAAGTTTTAAATCATGAGGGGGTAGTTTTCTCGGTGACTTTTAGTTGTCTGAGAAGCTTAGGCACATCACCTTCTCTCTTTTGCATCAATACAGCCCTAAACCCTTGGGTGACGCATCTCAGTAGTAGACCATATAAAGTCTTCGCTTCCTTGCGTAAGGCCTTAGGATTGGTGCACTGCACAACTTCTGTTTTATTAACTGAAAAGCATTTTCTTCCTTTTCACCCTAGTCAAACTTGATCCCTTTCTGTGTGAGCTTCGTCATTGATTTAGCAATCTTCGAAAATCACTCGAGGAATCTCTGATAGTAACCAACAAGACCTAAAAATTGGCGGATCTTCGTCGGTGTCTTAGGAGTCGCCCAATCTTTGATAGATTCTATCTTTGCTGGATCCACATGTATGCCCTGTATCAATGGACTATGCCAAGAAATGATGTTTTTTTTTTTTTTTATACTTCGAAATCCAAAATTCACATTTCGAAAACTTGGCATACAACTTCTCCTTTTTAAGCAATTCCAAAATTGCCTTAAGATGTTCTTCATGCTCTTTCTTGTCCTTTGAATAAATAAGTATGTCATCGATGAGAAATTACGAACTTATCCAAGTAAGGCTTGCATACTCGGTTCATGAGGTTCAATGAATACGCCTGGTGCGTGTTAGCCGAAGGCTATAACCTGGAACTCGTAATGACCATACAGAGTTCGGAATACCGTCTTTGGAATGTATTGCTCTCTTACTCTAGGATGGTGATATCCCAATCTCAGATCTATCTTCGAATAAATATTGGATCCTTGGAGTTGATCAAATAAATCGTCAATCCTCAGGAGTGGATAATGATTCTTTACTGTCAGCTTACTTAACTCCCGGTAGTCAATGCAATCTGAATGACCCGTCATATTTTGACGAACAAGACCGGGGCTTCCTAAGGCGAGGAACTAGGCCTTATGAATCCTTTTTCGGGAAAGCTCTTGTAGTTGTCGCCAATTATTCTTCATTTCGGATGATCGATACGGTGCTCGAGCTACAGGTGCGGCTCCTGGAATTAAGTTGATTTGGAATTCTACTGGTCGAGCCGGAGGAAGACCCGACAAGTCCTCGGGAAACACTTCAGGAAAATCTCTGACGGCAGGTACGTCTTTAAGTTGTTTTCCTTCCGACTTGTCCTCCTCTTTCTTGGCGGATATCTCTGCCAAAAAGACCTGGCATCCCTTCGCCATGTACTCTTGAGCTTTTGAACAAGAGATAACTGTCAACCGAGATTCTCTCTCGTTGCTACTTTCGTTGCCACGAAAAGTCAAAGTTTCATTCCCATAGGGACTTGAACAAGTTTCTCATCGCACACGATCACGGCGTGACATCTTCTTAACCAGTCCATACCGATAATGACGTCGAAACTACCCAGTTCTACGGGCATTAGATCTATGTTGAACGGATGGTCTAAGAAATTTAAAGTGCAACCTTGTATAATAGTATCTATCCCGACTATTTTCCCATCAGCTAATTCGACATCATAACTATTATCTAATGGAGTTGGGACGATGTCAATCAGGAAACTAAATGCAGTAGATAGAAAACTTCTATCGGCACCAGTGTCGAATAAGATACATGCATAATGGTTGTTTAAGAGGAACGTACCCGTGATGACATTGAAGTCTGGGTTTCCCTATACATTCCCTCTCTTCTCTGCATTCCCAACTGCATAAACCCAGCCTTGTACATTCCCATTCCCTCCATCCTTATTCTTCAACTTAGGACAATCTCTCTTGAAATGCCCTAGTGCTCCACACTCAAAACAACCATTCCCTTTGGGAGCTGTCCCATTACCCTTCTAAATATTAGCAACATTTGTGTTACCAGTACTCCTGCAATCACGGGCAAAGTGCCCTACCTTGTTACACTTGTGGCACTTCTGGGTGTACGGGCCATTGTGGTGAAAATGGCACTTGGTGCACTTGGGCAAGTTTCCCCCATAGGGTTTCTTCTCACTAGTCCCTATATTGTAGACCTTGGCTACATTATGCTTCTTAAAGGGTTAGTGTCCATGCTTGTTTCTGGATGAATCATCTGCCTTCCTCTTGTTATCATATTTTTTCACATAGGCCAACTCAATCGTCTCATCCAACGTCTTGGGCTTGGAAGACTTCACATTCCTATAGATGTTATCGGAAGTCCACGGATGTACTTGTTGATCTTCTCAGTTTCATTAGCACAAAACTTGGTACATATCAGGGTTAGCTCTTGGAAATGTTCAGTGTATGCTAGAACATCGTTCCCTTTGACCTTTAGGTTCCACAACTCAATTTCTAGTTTCTAGATCTCACCCAGTAGAAAATACTTGTCTGTCATTTTCTTCTTGAGTCCTTCCCAAGTCATTGCATATGCCTCAGGTCCTAAGGTTCTTATCTGACCGTTCCACCAAGTCAAAGCAGCACCTAACAGAGTGCAGGTGGCAAACTTTATCTGATTCTCAATCGCACAACCACTGATATTGAAAACTGACTCCATCTTTTCAATCCACCGAGCTAAACCAACCACGCCTTCAGTTCCTTTGAAGTTCAAAGGTTGACATTTCTTGAAATTAGCGTAGTAACAAGGGCGTGCAGTTTGCACATTCCTTCGGTCATCCCCGTGCAAACTGTGGCTTGCATCTCCATTGATGGAGTTTTGCTAAAGAGCTTGATCAATCATAGCTTGGACGGATTCTGGAGTCATGTTGTTTGGGTCGGTGTTGTTAGGAGGGGTATTCTGTCCTCGTCTGGTTGTAGGTGCCATGATTTGTCTAGATCACAAAAGACGAAAAGTGAGATCATAATCATGTTAGGATATATAATGATTGATAGATGAGACAACAACATAAGAGAGGTATATAGTACAACGTAACACATCTATTTCATTCATAACTTGGAAAATTTTACATGAAATAGTTTCTGATTACACAAAATACAATACAAAAGATCTAAGGGTATGCAAGCGGGGAAACCCCTAATACTTAACATGCATGTACAATGACCTAGCAAGACAAAATGACATAAACCACTAGACGTGATTGTCCACATCCCCTGAAGCATCATGGTGATCTGGAATCCTAACATCTGGTGCTGGTAGTCTAGCTCTCCGTTGTCCTCGCAGTGATAGCAACTCGGTCTGCATGTCGCCCATCTCTTGCCTCATGTCTCTCATCACACGAAGAGTCTCTACCATCTGTGCCTGATGCCTACGTTTAGTCTCTCAAAGTGCTGTCATCTCAGCCTGCTGCATCTGGAAACGAGTCTCATGCACCTGATGATGTGTCTGAATAAGAGTACCCTACAACTATAGTTGTGTCTGATGTGCCTGGAGATGGGTCTCGTGTGCATACACATGATCATAGTGGGTCTGAAGCTCATGATGGGTCGCCTGACTCAATCCTATCAAGTGAGCCCAAGCCTCTTGGGAAGCATAAGCCTCCTCCTCCACCATCTATACTGTCTCTTGGAGAGTCATTCTATCCCTCATAAGTAAGTCGACCCGCTGCGAGTCCATATCGACTCGCTGTGATATACGAGACCTACTATCTTGAGCATCCTCTAGTAAGGCATACAAGTCTTGTGTATCATGCTCATGGAGCTCAACAAGCTCTGTGACCCTAGTATTGACCTCTCCCACGATCATAGGTGCTATCTCAGGAACTGCCTCTGCCGGATCTGCCCAAGTATCCTTAATACCATACCCAACATCACTAATCCCTTGCCATCTCACTTCAGCATCTACGGTGCTGACAAACCCATAATCTACCCCTCAATCTCCGATAGGTCTGGCAGTAGAACACTCCTCGATCTCATATCTGGAGCCTAGAGTGGACAAACACAACCTCTTGCGAGGTGGTTGCTCGGACTCAAGAATATCATCCCTGTGGTCAACAGGTGGTGGTATGTATAGAGATGGTGGTAGTGGTGGTAGTGGAGATGATGGTAATGCGGCAGTAACTGCATCAATAAGGGCATGAGTAGATGTTATCCTGAGTGTCTAGATTTGGGTTAGACACCCAGATGATGGTAGTAATGGTGATGGCACAGGTGGTGGTGGTGAATGTGCAGGTGGGGTTGTACACATAGCAAGGCGCTCTCCTGCAGAGGGTGGTGATAGTAAGATAGGTGGTGATGGTGATGGAGTAGTCATGGTGCCTCTGGTGGAAGGGGATTTGGAAGTCTGCAGGCCGGACGGTAATCCTAAGACCCAATTGTAATGTGATGTGAGTGGAGGGTGGTGGTATAAAGGGCTCTATTCTCCTCATGGTGGGAAAACAGGGTCCTTCATACAGGTACAACAATGGTAGAGCGCGGAGTTAAGTGCTCATCCTCGTCTCTTCCACTCCGTCCTCGTTCAATCCTCATCATGTCATTGGCGTCATCCCTAGATGAATCATCGTCATCATCATCTCCATTCAGTCCCTCCGTCCCATAGGATAGTTCAACCGGACCATCCTCTGTTCTTCCTCTTCGTACTCCTCTAGATCTCTCGAGATCCGTCACTAGTACATTTTATCGGGTGACTCATGAGTGTAGTGTATCAACAGGAGGTAATGGCTGCTCCTTTAGCTGGAAATCATCTCATCCTCCAATGGTTTTACTCAGGTATATAGGCTATTGGCACGTAGTCAGGATCATTGCCGTACGAAATAGGCTCATGCTCATCCTCGTCTTGAGGAACTGGCGGTGTCTGTGGATCCTCTGGGCTTGGTATGTAATCTGGTGATGGTGGGGCTACTGGATGTATCGGGAGTCATTCGTATCCTAATACAATGACCCATGGAATGCCTCCCTCAGATACCTCCTCATCATCGGCTTCCCAGAAGGCTCTGCCAGGCTCAAAGTCAGTGTAAACGGAAGTGTAGGAAACAGCAGATGTCGCAGAAGACATGATTACTGCAAAAAGCAAAATAACTATATAGTTATTATTATAGTGAAAGATCGGTGTGATATGTTTCTTCGTCAGTAAGCTTTAATAATAAAGGTCTAATTTAGTAAATACGTATTATTATTTATATACACGTATTTCAATCAAGTAAGCAATTAGTTTCCTACTAATGCTAAAACAATTGTATGTCTTGTAAGACATTTATGTGCTGGATGTATAACAAGGTAATCATGTATGTCCTCTAAATTCCCATTTGTGAAAAGTGTTTGGAAATGCTGTTATAGGTCCAGGACATAACATTTTGACCTGGTTCTCTATACCTCTGGCTTGTGATACCAATCTTGTAACAACTCAAATCTGAGACATGCAGCGAATGTTTGAATATCCGAGGGCGTTACATTTATGGATCAATAGCACAAGATTCTGAGAACGACTACTAAACGTGTCGTTTGAAAAAGATACATTGGATTAACAAAATACTTGTTTGTTACATAAGCCATGGCTTTCAGTTTTGTTTTCACAATATAATAAAAATCCTTTTATAACCAATTGTCCCCAAATGTAATAAGACCCAAATCTTAAGTTTGTGACTCTTCAATTATTGACTTCCAATGTTTATATCGCACTCGTGCCTTAATGACCTAAAAAAAATGCTTAAAAACGTCAACATAAAGTTGGTGATCATAGGTTATGTAAATCAATAGCAGGACCAAAAAGATTTCATGTGAATGATTAAGCAAACACATGCAACATCATAAAAAGTAATCTACGTTTCCTAAGCTCATGACATCTGAAGTTGGACATGTACTGAATGCAATATTATTCAATGAACGCCACCGTGAATGATGTTCTAACCCGAAACATCCCAAATCCGACATGGTATACGTTCGTTCCCGGTGATAGCTAATCACCCGAACGGGGATTGTCAATCCCAGTAATTGACAGTTCATGATAATGGGCTCAGTGGGTTATCGCTACTTAGGCAAACACGTTAATCAATTGATATAAAAAGTACATTGCGTCCCATATTGTAAAACAGAGCATGTTTCTCCACCAAGGATGTAAATCATTTAATAATTTAAAACATGGGGCTATGATCTACCTTAGCAAGGTAGTTCTTGAATGTATAATAAACAATAAGCAAATGATTCTACACCGCTCAAGTACCCTAAGTAAATACGGTCAAGTCTTAGTCTACACATTTAGGCTAACGACTCATTGTATAAACTAAATTCTATTTCAAGTTTATATATACTGTTATCACTTGTGTGGTGGTACACATGGTTATTGTATTTACAATTTTGATAGTTCTCAGGAAACGTGAAATCAGTGTTAATAAATATACTTATTTATTAAGTCGTTAATTAAACCCGTTTAATGTCCGAATATCTTAATATTCGACCGATTTGTTAAGTATTTTATTAATTTACTTTTGTTCACAAATATGCCCTTAAGTTTCTAGATATTACACTTTAGTCCCTAGGTTTATAAATATAAACATTTATACTTTAAACCCTATAGTTTCGATAATTACATAATTAGTCCCTTAAGTTTACAAAAATGTAATTTAGGTCTTTATAGTTACACTTCAATCCTTAAGTTACAGAATGTTTCAAAAACAGTCCCTAGAGTTATCATAATTTGAAAATGACAATTTAATCCCTTAAGTTTTGAAATTTACATTTTTAGCCCCTTTTATTTGCAAAAATTGCATTTTAGCTCCAATTTAATCCCAACGAGTGGCATTTGGCTTTATTTAGTCCAAACAAGTTATCAAAACTGTTTTGGCTTATAAATAAGCTCATCGAGCTTATTTTTGGCTTAACAGGCCTTATTGGGCCCGTTAAGGCCTGTTTAGCATTTAAAGCTCCAATAGGGTTTTAACGAGTTCAAAGGTCCTCAATAAGCTCAGAGGGGCCTGATAAGCTATAAATAAACTCAGGGAGCTTATTGTAGCTTATTTCGAGCCTATTGGGCTCGCAAGCTCAACAACTCGACCTGATAAGCACCTCAAGAGTTTCTTAGTCATTTTTAGCTTATTTTCTGTCCTTATTAAGCCCAATAAGTCTGTTTTCGGTTTAGCTTATCCAAATAAGCTAATAAGCTCTTGTAATGGGCTGTTGGGCCCATTAAGGGTCCGAATGGATTTCTACATGGTTTGACTTGGTCTATTAGGGTCCATTAGTCTTTCTTGGGTCTACTAAGTTCGTTAATGCTTATACAAGTCCACCAATAAACTGTCCGAGCTTATCGTGAGCTTAATTGTTCGAATTAGGCTCATTCGTGGGCTAGTAAGCCCGATAAGGGTTCGGGTTGATTTCAAATGGCAACCCAAAGCCTAAGTCGATTAAATAAGTACTCCTAACTTATGAATAAGCTCAAATGGCTTATTGATAAACCGTAGCTTATTACACGAGGGTTCGTTAGGCCTGTTTGGGTACAATGGACCCGTTCTCTGCCCGTTAAGGTTTTCTTTGCATTTCGTGTGTTCTAAACGAGTTTAAGAACTCTATAAGCCCTTGATAAGCTCAAGTGAGCTTATTTATAAGCTACGGGCCTCGAAACAAAGGCTATTGGGCCTGTTGGGCCCAATTGCGGGCGGTTTGGATTAACCAAGGCCCTTTGTGGTCCGTTGGTATTTCTAGCAACATATATGGTTCGCAAATAGTCCTAGCGACTATGTGTCATTCATTTAGCTTATATTTAGATCGTGTTCACCACATGCATACGTTAGAATGTGTCGAATATTCCTTCCCAAGCTAAAATGTCGTATTTACTTGAAAAGTTTACGTGTATCTTTCATGAAATTTGTTTGTAAGAGTTATGGATTCATGTTTGCTTATAGACGGAAACGTTAAACCCTTTGTTTGCCATTTAGTCACTTTCTACACGATCCTTAACGCCACCCAAGTCGCATATGTGCAATAACATTGCTTTTTTACGCATGTCCTTGTTTTTATTTGCGTAGTACACATGTATCAATCTTATATGTACATACGTGACATATTGACTCGTAAATAAGGAAAACAAGTATAATGCGAGTGACATAAGCTAAAATCGTGACTTACAAATGGTCCTAGGGTTCTTGGTTCGAATGTTGGACGTAAACTCGACTCGTATACACCCAAACATGTATAACTTAAGCTCCAAGCTTATAAACCCATATCCTTTATCTCGTGCTTTCCTTGCTAAAACCCTATGCTCGATCTTTAAGGCTTCCTCGTGTTCTTAGAGTAAATGGGGTTCGAATATGGTTTAGTTTTTTGCAAATGCCGTATGGCAAAGACAATAAATGGGCAATGGTTACCCTTGAGAGAGTTCAAGTGTTTAAGAAAGTGTCTAGTGAATTAGTGAGTGATATTTATAGATAAATGAAGATAGTTAGGTTCCTAGTTCAACCATCTGCCCAATGTCGAGCCTAGAATTAGTGGGTTGAGGGGTTTTCTAGTTAGCACACAGGTTTAGGCCAACCCCAAGTATAGCTTTTATATTGTTGATGTATAAGATTTTTAGCTATGATTCTACATATCTTAAGGATTTGTGTGTTCTGCTTGGTAACCCGACTAAGGAGGGAGTCAGGGCAAACATTGGTTATTATCATTGGTACATTTGGCTGTAAGAGGAGTAACGAGACATTAAGTACTATCCTTAATTAGTTTGAGGATGTACTAGTACTTTAGGATTATTTAGAAGATTTGATTTAGCTAGATTAGGAAATCTTAAGGATTTAGATATGTACATGCATGTTGCCAAAACCAAGAGGGCAAAAGGAAAGCCAATTGGTCTTTGTCCATTATGTAAATGCTTAGTGGGAACAATTAGGACTATCATTAATTAACTAGGGGATGTATATGTACTTGTAAGAATCATTAGGAGATTTTAAGGATTTCTTAGGTGTATGTGTGTGTGTAACTGGCCCCTAGTGGCATTTGACACAACAATTGATTAAATTTTGTGTTGAGGTTATAAAAGTGGGTATTGGTTTGAGTCTTGGTAAGTCTAGGTATTTCCGAGGTATGTCTAAATGTATTTTATTATGAAACATAACCCTTTTACATGACCAATAAAAATAAAATACGCAAGGCACATAGTTATCTTCTTAATAATTATTTCTTTCTTGGTTGATGTAAACCTTAATTTATTTGATGACCGTTTACATTAATTGGTTATTTCTAGTCTACGCGATTTAGCTCAAAAGTAAAATTAAAAGTAAACGCGTATCGGACCAAAATAAATAATGACAAATAATAGGAGTCGAAAAATGACCTGAAATTGAGAATTGTTACAGTTCGAGTCCTGCTCACCCACAATTTCCCCTCTTCCCTTTTTTTATTTTTTTCAAAAACTTTGAAAAGCAAACATGTAGAACAACTAAAAATAAGAAAATTTTATAAAAGAAGATTTTTATGAAAACAAGTAAATAAGCTAAAAATTGGCTTAAAAACAGACAGAAACACTTTAACTCTTTTTTAAACTTTTTCTTAAAACACAAATACACTAATAAGCTAAGTTAAGCTCAAACCAAATCAAATAAGCTATGACTAACCTAAAACTACCCTAATAAGCTATTTGAACGTAAACTTTAGTGAAAATGACAAGCCATAAGCTGAAAAATCAATAAGCACTTTTCACAAAACAGTTTGCCAAACAGCCTAAATGCTAACTTTGAGCTTAATTTTAAGCACACAAATGGATCCTTATGGAAATATGACTTGTACTAGCTTAAACTATGACCTAAAAGCTATCTAAAACTACTTTTAAAAAGTATTTTGAAAATCAAATGATCAATGAAAAAGCCAGTTGAAAAAGCTGAAAATTCATTTTACTCTACTTTTGGTTATTGAATAAAAAGACAAAGTGCTAGTTTTAGACTTAAAAAAATAGATAAGCAAATAAGCTCTTTAAACTAAAATAAGTCCTATTCTATCTAGAATGGCCTAAAATCTATTTGTGCACAAAAAATCAAAACCTAAAAAATTCTTTTACCCTCGGAAAATTAATCTAGAAAAAGAAACACTTTTGCTATTCCTATGCTGATGCAGTTTGCAATTTAATGACCAAAACTTTAAACTACCAAGTGCAGGCTAAAATCTTTGTTTCTACAACTTTAAAATACTAAACTGAGTGCAAATTAAGAGACTAATTCAGCTAGAAACAATTCAAGCTAAAAATACACTAGGATCTGAACTAATACTAACAGTATCTAACTACTTATGCTAAATCACTACTTAAACTGACAAACTCTATTTAAAACCTTAAAACTTACTCTCATAAACCTCTAAATGGATTCAAAGATCAAATTAAAGGACTAATTAACCTTTGACAGCACTAACCTTAGTTAGTGCTGTCGAATGCCAAACACCCCTTAACTTTTCTCAAATTTATTATAAGCTTATGAAATTCAGAAATGAAATTAGGGCCCTTATCAAGAGTTACAGATGATAACAAGCTTTTCAACAGACTAATAGCAGATTTTAGCAATATAATAAAGCAGGAAAAATAAGCTTAAATTCTAGCTAATTTTTTTGGTATTTTTGACAAATTTATGATAGATTATGAAAACTAAGATTTTAAACTAACAAACAAACATAGTAAGCATAAAACATCTATATTAAGCATCAATGAGCTACACTAAACAGAAATAAGCATAATATAAGCTATAATAAACTAATTTACAGATTTAAAGTAGAAATTGTAACGGAAGACTTACAGTAGCTCTTGCTCTAAACAAGGCTTATCAAATGCTCTCTAATGTGATAATCAACAGCTCTAGCTTATCTTAGACTAACGCTAGGAGGTCCTGGAAACCCATCCATGTCTGGTTTCCCTTCCAAGAATAAGCTGAGGTATTTTGATTGTGGATTTGAATAAGATAAGCTCATTTAAGCTTTAAGAGCTTAAATGAGAGCGTAACTTAGATTATGAGTTGAAATGACAGCTTATTAAGAGCTTATATGAACATTTAGAAAGCTTATTTAACAATATTATTTATAAGAGAAAATTTGAATGATACATTAAACACTATGGAATTAAGATTTCATTGGATTAAAACAAAGGATTACAAGCTAATTAAAAAGAGAATTACATTGATTTAGAAAACATAATAAGCTAAATGACTTTAAAGAGAAAATTACATTTAAAAGCTAAATTAAATTCTACACTAAGCTACTCTATATATCCCGTCTAAGTGAGAGAGGCCTTCAATTTATAGGAGGAGAGAGAAGCTTCTAGGTCTTGTGAACCCGTTCCCCTTGGTCTTGATCTTGGCCATTGGTTCTCTCTAATCATTGGATGATCTATCTTGCCTAGGATGGAATTGAGGCACACAGATTGCCAAGCTGGCAATCCCACTTCTTTGGAGTGGTGTGCTTCTTTTGCATTGATTTCAATGTAAAATTTCATCAAGAGGTGTGTTTATTTTGAATCCCGCGTGTCATTCTCTTGAGATAATGACCAATCATAGGCTTTGGATGACGCATCCCCTTTGCTAAGCTATGGCTTGGTACTAAGCATCTTTTGGCCACATATGATAAGTGAAGGAGTAGGATTTTTTTATTAATTTTTGTTGAACCTTAATTTGTAGGCTTCAAGATTCCTTTGCCCATCTAGGATATCATAACATTGATCACGCAGCGGAATAACAATTAAGAACAACAATGTTATGAACAAGGTTTTTATTCATAAACTATATACTATTCGACTTTAATCAGTCGACTATGAACTATTACATAAACTAATAAGCTAACTATTAGACTCTCATTGGAGAGATCTAACTATGATGGATGCATAAACTACATACCTTAAACCTCCATTTTATATAGTATAAGGAGTCTTGGTTTATCATGGAAACTAATATGATAATATGCTAAAATCTGATTAGTATTCATTTGGACCAAATTAATATCTTTGCCAAATAATTATTTTGACAATTATTCAATCATTATCTTTGACCAAATCTTTCAATTCTTATCTTTTGTAGTATTATTTGACTACAACTTTGGTCCTTCATGTTTCATCTTGTTTCATTGTGTTTTGTCTTATCAACGAAAAAAAATATAATTTCCCAACCAAATTCCCCTAGTTGATAATGACAAAACTCAATAAGCACGAACTTCCCCTGAAGTTAATATACGAATGAAACTTCTTCCCCTTTTTGTTATAATCAAGTAGGGGTCTTCAGTAGATATGCAACCTTGTAGATCCTAGATATCAAGAGCCACCCGCTCTATACATAATATCAGCTCTGATACCAACTGTTAAAGCCTAATTTCCTTTTCTTTGCTCCTTCTTCCTCTTGAACTTCCTCATGAACAGATTCATCCTTCTTTTTCGTTCCCTCTTTATAGCACTTTCTCATTCATCTTTTTGATTGCTCTTTCATCTTCTTCAGATCCAATAGCCACAAACAGTCTGATCTTGCTTTTCTTGTATCTCTCTTACAAGACTTAGAATTCCTCAAATGATTTAGGACTAACTCAACTTGTTTTATTAGGCAACATGTTTCAAGATTAAAGTGATCATCGATTTCTGAGCTGAGATATAGTTGGTGGCTTGTTGTGTTTCTGATAGGCAGCACTCCTTTGTTACTACAAGCAAACTTCTTTGGGCAGCATTTTGTGTCATTTGTAAGAACTTTGCTCTTTCCTCAATAGAATATTGCTCCCTTTCTTCTTGTTGAATCTTTTCAGCAAGAATCTGATCTGCATTTAATCGTGCTTGAATGTAATCAAATTCAGTTGCCAGTGCTTCTCTTGCAGCTTCTTCCTCTTGCTCTACCAATCTTCTAGCCAGAAGTGCATCAAGATCAATTTGTCTTTGTGTTTCAGCATCCATTTTAGCTTGCAATCTTTGAGCTTCCTCTAAATCTGCTAGCTCTTGAAGCTCTTTTGATTTCTTTGATGCTTGAACTTCAGCTTGAAGGTCTTCTTCAGTCATTGGATCTTTTCCTTTTCTCCTTTGAACTCTTTCTGTCTCACCCAGTTTTATGTGCACAGTATTTTCCTCAGCAGTATTAAAACTTGAGCTGAGGTTTGTACAAAATCAACAGCATTGAGTTCAGCAGTTATTAACTTCAGTAGTTTAGTATTAACCTGAGCTGAAAAGTGTACTACCAGTATGAACTTTGAGACTCATCAGGTCTTCTAAATGTTAGAATTTTGGTAGGAGTTGGTTTAGTTTAGGTTTCATTCTGTAATCTTGCTACCAAGAGGTGCCTTGTGATCCCTTAAAATCTTCTGAAGCCACATTAGTTAAGATTTGTGCTAGCCTTAAGTTGGATGGACTATTTGTTCTCTTGGCTCCCCGGAACTCTTGCTCTTATTCGAGGATTTGCAAATGATATCTCCTTGATCTGTTGAGAAGGAAATCTTGATCTGCCCTGTGCATCCTTAGTTTCCTTACTTTTCCTCTTCTTCCTCAACTTGTTTTCTAGCTTTTTAACCTTCTCCATCAGCTTGAAGATTTCTGTTCCAAGAGTCTGCTTAGTTTCACTTAGTTCCTTTTCCAAAGATTTTACTCTTGATTCCAGCCTAGGTACAATATCCATCAGGTTCCTAAGTTGCTCACTTTCTTCACTAGATCTAGATGCTTGAATCTCAGGTTCATGTGAAGGTGGTGGAGACATGTGATAAGAAGGTTCAAATGATGGACCTTCTGTATCATGATATGAAGGTGATGGAATTTGAGGAGATGGTGGAAGAGTTGGTTGAATGTCAGGAATGGTAGAGACTGGTGGAGATGATGTTGTTTGTACAGGTTGAGTTGGAGGTGTTGTAGCTGTTGGTTGTACAGAGTGAGTTAAAGTGGGAGGTGGTTGTGTTATTTGTACATGAGATGATGAGGTAGCTGGTACAGACTGAGATGGTGTTGGTTTAGCCCTTGGTGGGTTGACCTGCATCAAGGTTAGCATAAACAGGCAACAATGGTCTATGTATCCCTTGAAAACCTCTTTTCATATTTCCAAAAATCTTTTTGGTTAATGATACAGGGACAAAAAGGTTTTTGTTTTCAGTTTGAACATTCAAAATCATTTGAAGAAAACGGGGGTACATTAAAAACTTTGATTTGCTTTTCAAATTGGAGATCATTCCATCAAAGATAAGTTTTGAAAAATTAAAGTCTCTTCCAGTGGAAAGACAGATCAAAGCAGTGGCGATGTTGCTACCAAACTGATCCCATCCTCCACTTTTGGAGCTTATACAATGAAGAATATGATGGACTAAGAATCTCCATTGGGGTGTAAAGTGACTTTTCCAAAAAGTTAGTTCTGTTTTTTAATTTTACATACCTCAATATTTTGCAATCCTACAAAAATCTCTTATTTTTGCAATACTGTTAATCCTGAAGGCATTATGCTAAGTGGAGTTGCCTCCTAACAGACTCTTCAGTGATTGTATATCAATAGGAATCTATGGTAGGGCTGCATTAAGTTGTTGAATCCATCTTTCAAGTGTTCTAGCAGTTGCGTCTGCCAAAACCGGACCTTGACAAAGAGAATCGTTAGATAGTGGATTATGAGTGAGAGCATACCTCAAATTTTGACATTTGAGTAAATCCACTTTCTCTGTGTACCCAGCACTCTCAGTGGGTTTTGAGTAGAAACCTACTTGATTGTGTTATAGCAATATTAAGTTGCCGCCATTGATTGATTTTGGTGTAATATTGATCTTTTAAAAAATTAATACTGGTAGTTGGAACGTTTGACAGATTAGGTCAATGGTTGGGATGAGTAATTTTTTGCGAATTCTTCTGATGAAAGAGATAATAGTGGTAATAGTTGATTAAGGAGAAAGAGAAATTACTTTATCCCCTTTATAAGTACTCTTATCAGCGTTTTTGTAGGCGGCTAAATATCCTTCAAACGGTATGTTTGAATAAAATAAATAATTTTACTTTAATCAAGTTATTAATGAAAACCACCCAGACTTAAAAACTGCACTTCCAGACTTAAATAGATCAACCATGGTTTTAATTATTACACTAGCAACTTAATACAAAAGCTAACATTATTAAATTTACTATATACCAGAACTAATCTAAACTTATAATACCAGATTAATTTTAACATAGTAGCTACCAGGATTAAATCTAACTTTTACAGAACTACCAGGATTAAATCTAAACAGAATTAAGATTACTTAGATACCATAATTAACAAACTATACAACTAAGCCTCCCCTTAAATGTTGCTATGGGTTGATAATACCAATGCTAACCACCAAGTAATTGAACTGGGGTCCATAAAAAGGTTTGGTCAACAAGTCAGCTACATTTAAGTCTGTGTGAATTTTCTCCACACTTATGAGCTTCTTCTCATAACAATCTCTGATGAAGTGGTGACGAATCTCAATGTGTTTTGTCTTAGAATGATATACTGGGTTCTTCACAATGCAGATTGTGCTTTCATTATCAATGTGGATTTTGGTATTCATGAAATTGAAACCATAGTCCAGCAATTGATTTTGAACCCACAATACTTGTCCACAGCAATTTGCAGCAGCTACATATTCAGCTTCAGTTGTTGAAGTGGCTACAATTGTCTGTTTCTTACATTGCCATGAGATAAGTCTTTGTCCAAGAAATTGACAACCACCTGTTGTGGATTTCCTGTCAAGGTTGGATCCACCATAGTCACTATCAGAGAATGCTTCCAAGTCAAAGGGTGATTCCCTAGGATACCATAACCCCAAGTTTGGTTTGCCCTTGAGATACTTGAAGATCCTCTTGACAGCATTGAGATGAGAAGTCTTTGGAGTAACCTGAAAACGTGAACAAACACATACTGCATACATAATATCAGGTCTAGAAGCAGTTAAGTACATGAGGGAACCTATCATAGATCTGTACAAGTGTACATCTACATCAATAGCTTCCTCATCCTTTGTCAAAGGCAATTTGGTCTCCATGGGTGTGATTGCAGCTTTCACATTCACAAGATCAAATTTCTTGAGTATCTCAGCTACATACTTGTCTTGAGATATGAAGATGCCTCCCTTGTTCTGCTTGACTTGTAGACCTAAGAAGAAGGTGAGTTCACCCATGGAACTCATTTGAAATCTGCTTTTCATCAATGCTTCAAACTCAGCACACCAAGACTTGTTGGTAGAGCCAAAAATGATATCATCAACATACACTTGAACTAGCATGATATCCTTTTTGTCTCTTTTAATAAACAAAGTCTTGTCAATTGTGCCCCTCTTGTATCCATGCTTTTCTAGGAATGTTGATAGAGTAGCATACCAAGCTCTAGGAGCTTGATGTAGTCCATACAAAGCTTTGACCACCTTATAAACCTTATTTGGATGATCAGGATC
>BQNB010141551.1:0-12789 GCA_026074375.1 Tanacetum coccineum
ATCATGATTGCTTTCTACAAGTTTTAGCAGAATAACCGCGCTTACTTATTGGAAAGCATCAGCAATGGCTATGATTAGCACGCGGTCGATACCCCACCAATTAGATAGATTATTATACCGAGCTTGCCGGATGGCCATGCTTCTTGGTAATGATCTCTTTAATGCATTAGCGTTCGCCATCAACAAGGCAACTAACGGTCACACAGTAAAAGGCATATACTCAATAGTAAATGGAATCATATTTAGCATCAAAACACATTGCGTTCTCATTTTCAAAACAAGCAAGTATCCCCCTCGCGGGTTTAAAAACATTTAAAACACTTAAAAGCGAGGCTATGAACTCACCTTGATCAAAAGCCGATGATCAAACAATGAAGTCTAGCACGAAAATCCACAAACGCGATCACGACCTATAATTAGAGTTGCTCGATTACTATACCGAGAAGTATAATCAATGATGCGTACATCGTATCAACAAAATATGAGAAATCCACTTGCGCCTTAGATTCCTAAAACCCCACAATATTAGGTTACGATCATTCCTTTATTTATATTTTACATAGCTTAATCGAAAACTTTCTATTTTAGAAAACTTTCTATTTTTAGAAAGTTACTATTTACGGAAAGTCAGCATTTTTAGTAAGTCTCGTTATCCAATTATATTTATAATAGTATTAATTTATCTCGTCGAACCCTCAACATTCAATGTGGTTATCAATTACTTATATCGATATTATATTTCGGTTATTACGAAAGTTTCTATTTTTAGAATCTACTTCATTTGTATCAATCGTTAAGTTTAAAATATCTTACTCGTAGTAATAATAGCGATTAATTACTTTTATTATCCCCGAAAAGTTTAGTATTAACCCGTTGACTTTCAAAAGTCAACGGTTGACTTTCAAAAGTCAACGGTTGACTTTCAAAAGTCAACGTTAGACTTTGTTTGACTTTGACTTTTTATACACATTTTATACATATGTTACTAAATCTGACCCGCCCCAAATGACCCTCTATATTACATTTTCATGAGTCGGACTTACATGAATCTTGACAGAAAATGACCAAAATGCCCTTACAGGAATCTGCTGTAACTTGTATTTTAATAAAAACGCAGCAGTTTGACCATCGGGTTTTGACCCGCTATATCACATTTTCGTGACTTTGACCAAAAAGGAATTTTATGTAAAACGTCATTCCAGACAACTTTCGTGTTTCGTCGGAAGGTTGACACGAACTCGAAAGTGCCCAAATAGTCATTGAAAAATCAGATCAGCAAGCAAAATAGGCTTATATAGCTAATTGCAACATTTTAATGTTTCTAAACTTATTTTTGCCGTAACTTCTTCGTTATAAGGAGTTACGGGACGTTCAAATTACCAAAACGTACATTAGGACGAACTCAATCATATTTTAACATCAAAAATCAGTTTTTTTATTTTTTCGAACCTCGAAATCTGAGCCAAACTTTCTGCTCGAAATTAACATTTAAAAAACTCATTGAAACTTCATTTTCACCTCAGAACGTCATCAAAATACGCCTATTTAACATCTCCAATATCAATTCTAATCTAGTCTAACGCAAGATTCAATCGGATTTCATCACATGCATCAACCGAAAACGAATCGAATAAACAAACCAAACGAAACAAATGAAATAAACATAACTAGGATACTTATAACAACACACAAGGTGTTGGTTTTGGCCTCCCATGTGGTTCGAACCCACGGACGCAACCCAAACACATAACCCGAACCATTTTCGACAAAACCCACTTGATCATATCACTAATCTAACCTTTTTAAACACCTCTTTAAACCGAAATTGTTTGAGACTAACCCGAACTCTAACTCCAAAAATACTCATTGCATGTGTAATTTTATTGGATAGATGCGTAGGAAATGACGAGGGGATTCAGAAAGTATAGGTTGACTGTAAATATAAAAAAAGCAAATACTGTTTAGCAGGGGATAAAGGGGCAATAAAGGAATTTAATATTAACCATTTTTAAAAATCGTCGCTTTTAATTTTTTAACCTAATAAGTAATAACCACCCTGCCCACATTTTCTTTCAAACTTTCCTGAACCAAAACCTAGCCATCATTTTCAATTTTTTTCTTATCATTTTCATGGCCTTTTCATCAACAATGATGCCTAATAGGGATCATGATCATTTTATTAACCCATCACCATCTCAACCACTTTACCGCTCGATCACAAATATATCTAACAGCCTACATCATACGAGAGACCAAAACGAGACGAAGAGAGTATAATCTTAGTTTGGTTCGTAGCACACATCACTCTGGTTCTAGATGGTTATCGTATGTGCGTGTTCATGTTTTGGCTCAAATTTACACATAGTTTTTGTATCATCTGCATCGGTGTGAAGATCGTGTTTGGTTTTTAGATTTTATTCGATAGTTGTGTTCGTTTGAATCGGTTTGTTTCTATTCGTTTACGGATCACAGTTTTGGTGTCATTCATCATATTACTGCAATTGATTTATGGGGTATCAAATATTACAGGAATTCTTTTGACAGATTCATCATATTACTGTAACGATGTCTGGAAAATGATTTGTTCAAATAGACCTTTAAAATGTTAAATCAAAGATTATCTTGGTAAAATATTAGTCACTTATAATATAGTAGTAGTAATGGCCAATGATAATATATGTTGACACAAGTCTTGTTTTTTTAGTGTGTCAACTCTAAAGTATTGGTTGCAACATACATACGTGAAACAATAAGGTGGATTATTTTAAGTGAAATATCTATTGTCAATGTGATTATATTTAAGTAGCTGGCATAGATTGTGAATTATGATGCTAGTATATCTAACTGTCAATATGGTAAGTTTGAGTTAAGTTGTATGTCTTCTCTTGCTATGGAATCTGGACATCATATTATAAAGGTACTTTGAAACCGGTAATTGTTCATCGGGTATTATGGCCTATCTACCTACCTACATGTTTAGTTTGTTCCAATCTTTTTTTCTCTTTGATTGCGTCACAAATTCAAGAATTCAGGTTTTGGGTATCTACTCTAGTAGCTTATTGCCATCATTCAACTAGTAAAGTTGAGGTAAAAAGTATTTTATGTTAGTGTGCGTATATGTTTCATGTGTGCACATATGTTTATGTCATGATAAATTGATAAGATTTTGTTTTTTTTCTTTCATGACTATGTGACGTTATGGAATATATTTTTATTTAAATAATGTGTGATTTCCTAGATTTCTCCTAAAACTGACTTGGAATGATGAATGTCATATTCTAAGATGTACACGTGTGTTTTTAATGTTTTCGACGAGACACTTCAAATACATGTATTTATGAAATACATACACACATGTTCTTGAAATGCAAAATTAATTTGATATAGATAAAGATTGTGTATCCGTTATGCTAATTGTTATAATTAAAATCATTTACTAATTATTTTGGGCTTAATGGTTTATGCTTGTATTGTAGCAGATTGATCAAGATGATGATAACATTTTAAGACTCAAAAGTAGACACATACATAGAAAAATGTTGATAATATGCGGGGCATTCGAAGAAATACGATTATTGAAGGCGTGAATGTATGTTCTTTAAAGGCGTGCGCATATATTTTAAAGAATTTGATGAGAAACTGGAAGTACAAATATGTTCTTTGAAGGCGTGCATGTATGTCCGTGAAAGCCGTGCACACATGTTTAAAAGAATCTGAAAAAAACTTCTTGCACATTTTTTCTTAGAAAGTGTGCATACGTATATATTTAAAATAATATATTTGATATGTATTTCATTTAATATAAAAATTTGTGTATTCTATTATGTTCTATGTTTCATGTGTGCACATATGTTTATGTCATGATAAATTGATAAGATTTTGTTTTTTTTCTTTCATGACTATGTGACGTTATGGAATATATTTTTATTTAAATAATGTGTGATTTCCTAGATTTCTCCTAAAACTGATTTGGAATGATGAATGTCAGATTTGTATATTAGGTGGGGTACCCCTATTGGTACCCCCCGGCCCACTGCATAGTGACAAAAGGTACAAAAGATTCATTTTGTACCTCCTTTTTACAGTGCAACGTAGTTTTTGATCAGTTTTTGTTCCGTAAGTTTTGACAGTTTCATACTTTTGACCTGTTAAACTTTATATTTTTCGTTCCGTTTTTTCCGGGATCACAGTTTTTAAACATATACAAAAATTATAAAAATACAAAAATAAATACAAAAACAAAAACCGCAAAAAAACCGGGGGGGGGGGTGGGTGGAGGTTGTACAATTTGTATTTTAGGGGTTACTAATTATCATAAGACTTTTAGGTGACTTGTCTTTTTCTATATTGTACACATTGTGTTTTTATTGTTTTCGATGAGACAATTCAATTACATGTATTATGAAATACATACATACATGTTCTTGAAATGCAAAAACTTAATTTATTGTTTGATTAGTTAAAGTTTAGTGTATCCGTTATGCTAATTGTTATGATTAAAATCATTTACTAATTATTTTGGGCTTAATGGTTTATGCTTGTATTGTAGCAGATTGATCAAGATGATGATAACATTTTAAGACTCAAAAGTAGACGCACACATAGAAAAATGTTGATAATATGCGGGGCATTCGAAGAAATACGATTATCGAAGGCGTGCATGTATGTTCTTTAAAGGCGTGCGCATATATTTTAAAGAATTTGATGAGAAACTGGAAGTACAAATATGTTCTTTGAAGGCGTGCATGTATGTCCGTGAAAGCTGTGCACACATGTTTGAAAGAATCTGAAAAAAACTTCTTGCACATATGTTCTTAGAAAGCGTGCATATGTATATATTTAAAATAATATAATTGATATGTATTTCATTTAATATAAAAATTTGTGTATTCTATTATGTTCTTGGTTTATCATAAATCTAAAGGTTATGACTATAATTTTTTATGTTTAAAATATTTTATAGAATGTAGAGTAAAACATATACGCAATTACCATTTTTAACTAACATTTATTTGAAATTTAAAATATTTGTAGAATAAAAACACATTTAAATATACATTATTTAAAAAAACACATATGGACCTTGACTTTTTAAAAATTGATGGTAATTTATTTAATTAATGGATCCGTTAAAGTCAATATACAAGAAATTTAATTATCATGGGGATGCAATGAGCAAGGGGGAGCTCGGAAATATGTGTGTAAATAGCATGGATTTAGTTAAAACGTGACGATAGAAGACTTCACTGGGATGATGCAAGCTCACCTTTATAGGAAGATAGGATATGGGATCGTCAAATACAATGAAGGGTTCATCCATACGCTAGATATGTCACCTCCTCTACTTTAAAATTACCTTCAACCTTGAGGTCTTCTTCTTCTTCTGAACTTATATTCTTGTAGAACCTATCTTCTTTTTCATGTCTTAGGTGCTGTTTGTTTATTAAGAGACTTTGAATCTGAATCTGATTCGCACATCTGAATCTGAATATTCGGTAGAAAAGTCTAAATTTGATTCCCATCTTAATCTGAAGAAGTGGTTGAGAAGTCTGAATCTGAATGAAATAAAACTGTTTGTTTTGATAAAAATGTATATATGTGTTAAACAATAGTTTTTATAATTTAAATATAAAACGATTGCATTCGTATAAAAAATAATTTTTTATTAAATAAAAAAACAAATTTTATAATATAATCAATTTAAAGTTAAAAGTATTTAAAAAAAATGCAATCTCATGTTTATTCGACAAAAATAAACATGTTTATTCGACAAAAATAAACATGTTAGAGTTTAAATTGAACTTTTAAAACAATTAACAAAATGAGTCACGTTAGAATTAAGATGTATGAGTCAGAAATCGTACCCTTCAATTTGAACAAAATATAATTGACACATATAATCTTATACATTATTTGTATAACAAAACATATGCAATCAATCTATTTAATACTTTTAATACAAAAGATAAAAGTGAAACAAGAAAAAAATAAGAAATGAAAAAAAAAACATTAAAATACAAAAATTAAATACATTAAGAGGTGTTAAGACACCCCCTCCACATCTAGTTCAGTAAGATGTTTATGCCTCTTACTGCCTCTTAATGGCCAGAAAAAAACAAACGCTCTTAACAGTGTTTGGCTCTTACTGCCTCTGAATGACATGAAAAAAACAAACAGTCTTAATGACCTAAATGTCTGACCGCGTCTGAATGAGTCAGATTAAGATGCTGTTAAGAGACATTTGTTAAAAACAAACACTTCCTTAATCTCATCTCTCATGACCTTGTCTAAAATATCTAAGAAACACAAAATCACCTTCAATCTTTATTTCTCGTGTCTTCTCCTCATACCTCAAAACCATATTCTCGAAGCACCTACCTTAATCTCATTCCTCTAACCTATATACTCGGAATTCCTACCCCCCTCTTATATCTTCAAACTATATACTCATAGCACTTACCTTGGATAATAGAAAACTCTGACCGGGTGCCTTTTTGCTTTGACAAAAGGGGGAGAAGGAGTGTAAACAAGTAACTTTTATATTTTACTATGAGTTATAGTTTACATATTTTGTCATCATCCAAAAGGGGGAGATTGTTAGTGCAAATATTATGATATTTAATTTGTACGATCTCTTTCTGTTTTGGTGATGACAAACATGTGACTTGTAATACGTAACATAAAGTGCGCAAGTTACCCGTAATCACAAATCATCAATGCATACATGCATCAACGTCTCTTGACATCTCAAGTCTGCATCAACACGAACATTTGTCTACACCCACCGTAAATCACGTAAGGTATGTACAAACAACATTAAACTTGTAGGATGATAAAAGAAATAAGTTTTTGTCTTAAACTTTACATTTTTATAAATGTAATAAAATAATTTCTCAAGAATTAATTAGACAAATTATTTTTGAATTATAAAGAAATGTTTTAGGTGGTAATTATTTCAAAATTCAAATCTGGCCATTTCCCCTCCCCTAAAACATGTTAAACTTTCAGCAGACAATTTGTCACCATAAAAAGACAAAAACAGGAGCGTTTGTCCGGGCGATCCCTTAAATAGGCCGGCGGCCCCCTTAATTATCCGGCGGCCCCCTAATATATCTAGGACCGCCATTTCCTGATAGGCTGTTTTTCGCTTTTATAAATAGTGGGTAACTTCCAACTATTTTCAGAACCTTTTGCATAAATTTCTTTCAGTTCTTTCTCTCTCCAGATCTTGCTAAATCTCTCTAAATTCTTTGATCATTTAACTTGTTTAATCTTGTTTAAATGTGATCCAATCTTTTATCCTTTCCTTCTTCCTTCAAGTGCAAGATAAGAACTTTTGTCATCATCAAGATACGAAGTTATGTAGTCTAGTTAGTCCATTTGAAACATTTGTTACATATAGATTGAGTCCATGTCTTTCATTCTTGTGTAGTTATGTAGATCCAGATAGTGTTTAAATCCAAAAATGTTGATAGTGTGTAGGTTAGTAGTTTAATCGTTAAAATACAAGTTTGGGTGGTAGATTAGTTCTAGATAAGATTAGACTCGACATCTAGCTTAGTGTCAGAAAATAATGTAAGCGACACGGTTTATATGTTTAGGCCTTAAAACACAAGGTTTGTTATGTTGGGCCATAAAAATAACGGGTTTGGTTATACCGAAGAAGAACTCGACATCTAGCTTAGTGTTGAAAAATTATGTAAGCAACGTGTATGGTTTTCTCCGCTGAGAAAGGAGCTTCTTGACTAGTAAAGTAACTCTCGAGTTAGGTACTTATGAAGCGGAATAGGACGAAGAGGAGCTTCGTGACCGAAACTCTACTAGAAGTTCCCATTGAAGGGTCTTCAGTTTAGAAACCTAGGAAACGCTTATATTTGCATTTACCGCTTTATACTCATATATGCATGATATAGATGATTGTGTGACTAGTAGTTTATACTGTTGTGATTATATTTATGTCATGGATATTATGTTTATAGTTATGTCATTGGATATGCTTTATTACCATATGTATAGTTATTGTAGAAATAGTATCAACACTCTTCATATTACATCATCATTGATCGGGTATTTGATACAAAAGATTTAAAGTGTTTAAATAGAAACGTATTCACCCCCTCTCATCTATGGTTTCCACATGATGTTCAAACTGAAAACTAGTTCACAACAATGATGAACTCATCATTGAAGACAAATACCAACTATGTTGGTTTAAAATGAAGAAAAATGAAATCACGCTCTGATGAGCTTTCGTCCTCATCAACCGAAGACTCTTTAGCTGGTCCCATCCAACATCATGAACCAACACCTGAATCATGACATGAACCTAATAACGCAAATACACCATCCTTTTCAATAATCCTTCCTAGTGCTCCACAAGCTTCACCTGCTCCTCAAGAGAAATGGTCAAGAGAAAAACATATTGAGCTTGTAAACATTGTTTGTGAACCTTCAACTCATATGCTCACTAGAAATATGGCTAAAGAACCAAGTTCTGCTTGTGCTAGTGAATGTCTATTTATAAACTTCATATATGAAAATGAACCTAAAAAGGTTTCAAAAGCACTTAAACAGTATGGTAGGTTGATGTCATGCAAAAGGAAGTGAATCATTTTTTTAGAAACAAAGTCTGGACATTAGTTCCTCCTCCAGCTAGAAAGAGCATCATTGGGAAAAAATAGATATTCAGAAATAAAATGAAAATAGGATTGTCATTAGAAACAAAGCCAGACTAGTTGCTCAAGGATATAGATAAGAAGGCACGGGCTGTGATGAAAACTTCTCTAGTTACAAGACTTAAAGCTATTAGGATTTTCTTAGCTCATTCCACATACATGACTTCACTGTTTGCCAAATGAATGTTAAAAGTTAATTCTTAAATCGTAACTTGAACGAAGGAGTATATGTCCAACAACCACCTGGATATGAAAACAATAAGTTTCTAAAACCATGTATTAAAATTAGAGATAAGAGCATGTATATAAAATGAAGGGAGACTTATATGAAGACTCATATGATGATGATGGCTTTAATGATTGTGGTTTGACTGATGCTCAACTAAAGTTAACTAATGCGTTAGATATCAGTCTTTGTGGTTAACTCAGATAGCGTATGTTGGTCTCATAAGTTTGGCATTTCATTCTTATTATAGGTTAGGTCTTAAGCACAAATGGTGCGTTTGTTTCCCCGTATTAGTAGCAGGTTGATATGTGGGACTCACCCACATCTTGTATACTTAACTGTTTTTTTGTGGTAATAAATTTAATAGGGTTCAAACCCTTTACCTAAAAAACTATAAAATACCCTTTATCGACTTCTACAAGCTCTAAGAGCATAATGTGAAACTCTATTTACCTTCCTCACTGAACATGAGCTTATAAGAGGAAGGACTGATAACACCTTATTTGTTTACAATACAAAAGTAGATGTCATCCTTGTACAAGTGTATGTTGATGATACTATATTTTGATCAACAAATAAGATTTTTTGCAAACAATTTTCAAAACATGAAACAAAAGTATGAAATGAGCATGATGGGTAAACTTACATACTTTATTGGTTTCAAATCACACTATTAAACAAAGGCATATCAATCAACTAAGAAAAATATGTCAAGGATTTGTTGAAGACATATGCAATTTCTAAATGTTCATTAGTGAAAACTCCCACGGTACCTCCTAAAAAGCTAAGACATGACTTGACTGGAAAAGCATTCAATAAAAACTTTGTATAGGGGTATGATGAGGTCACTGATATATCTATAAACCAGCAAACTCGACATTCAGTTCTCTACTTGTCTTTGTGCAATATATCAAGCCAATAAAAAAGAATCACATTTGATTGTTGTAAAGAAAATCTTTAGGTACTTGAAGTCTTGGTCTATGGTATACTAAGTATTTAGGCTTTCATCTAAAAGAATATTCAGACTTCTTGGGAAATCACACCTTTTAGATACTTGTAAAGTTGTAAACATTGTTGGTCCCTTGAATGTGATATAAGGTTTATCAGATTAAACTAATCACATTCCATGGCAACAAAATGAGTTTTAAACAAATATATATGAACAATATAAAGAACAAGTTTAAAACACACAAAAGTAACTTTTTAGCGTATAAGATCTTATTAGAATCAAATGAAGAATCTATGACACACCTTGCTTGCTGAATAGCAAGGTGGTTGAATGACAATTGGGGTGTTATCTCCTTCGAACTTAATCTCTAATCAAAGTTATGAGAGTAAGAAAACAAACAACTTAATTAGAACTGAAGCTTCAACTTCAGCTTTATAAGTTCTATTTTGTTTATTTAAGAGATAAATGAACTCTTTAATGTGTTTCACATTAATTAGAAGAGATATCATTTACTCTCAATATCCCTTTCCTTTTATAGGCAAAGGAATTAGGGTTTATAAGTTAACCTAGTACGCGTGTCATGCATCTAATAGGTGGTTGGGATACCATTTAATGCAGACGTGCTTTAAGGTTCTAGGTATAATCCTTTACGGAAAGTTGTTGTACTTCTATACCAACTTTAGAAGTAACTATTCCCAAGGAGATTGCTTTATTCCTTTTGACATAAAGCAATCTTTTTCCCGCCTTGTAAACCTTCTAGAAGTGAAACCTTTTGTTTTAATCTTCTTTTAAGGAAATAGACATCGTTCAGCTTAGAATTGTTAACCAAGCTGAACTGAAGCTCTTGCTAAGGTCTTGTCTTCAGTTTCCGTATCGTCACATAAACTGAAGTGAAGATGATCTTGATCTTCTAAGTACCCGTAGAACTGGAGCTTCTTCAGCGACTCAAACTGAACATCCTTCAGTTTGACTATACTTAGGGGATTTTATGTTTAAATCTACTAAGAGGCTGAAGGGAACAATCTCTCCCTATTTGAATATACAAATAGCCTAAGTTAAAATTAGTTGTAAGTGAGCAAAACAACTTCTTCTTATATAACTGATATAGATTGAATAACATAACTGATAACCATTTCTATTAACTTTCATTACATTACAAATACAAAAGATAAAGCTAATACAAAAGATTATAACATTTAATGTTTTTGCTGCTCAATGAACCTCTTCTTCATGCTGAACTGATGACTTGTGTTTCTTGGTTGACCTGGAGTGGTCTTTTAAGTCATCAGTTCTTTTCCTTTTATTGTTAGCTAACTCATTTAGCTCATTCAAATGATCTTGTTCTTTGAGGGGTTTGTTGAAGTCAATTTTTAGTTTGATTAAGGTATTCCATTCTTGTCTTTATCAATCCATAGATGGTCTTCCATCCTTTGTTTTTCTATCAGGACAAGCTTGTCTACCTCTCTCCATTCAGCCAGATGTAGATCGCTGACCTTGAAATTTGAGATGACTTCATTAATCCAATCTTCCCTGTATACTTTCAGTGTGATAGGCCCTTTTTTAGTAAGAACATCACAATTTGTAGTCTTAGGGTTTTTCCTTCTTTTCAGCATCTTGTCACAGTATTTATCATACAATAACTTCTTTTTGTGGTACTCTTCCACCACATCAATGCCCATAAGATCAACCAAATTGTTCTTCAGGTTTGCTTCCTTTGTAGCTGAATATGTGTTGGTGAAATTGTTCTTTCCCCCTGGGCCATAAAAATAACGGGTTTGGTTGTACCGAAGAAGAACTCGACATCTAGCTTAGTGTTGAAAAATTATGTAAGCAACGTGTATGGTTTTCTCCGCCGAGAAGGAAGCTTGTTGAAAAGTAAAGTAACTCTCGAGTTAGGTACTTATGAAGTGGAGTAGGGTGAAGAGGAGCTTCGTGACCGAAACTCTGTTGGAAGTTCCCATTGAAGGGTCTTCAGTTTAGAAACCTAGGAGGTAAGACTAGAGATAGTGGAAGTTAAAGTCTCTAGTTTCTTTAGGATCTCTTTTAAGTCCCCAGGTAGCTCAATTTCTATCTCTTGAACATGCTTCTTTAGCTCTTTAACGTCTTCAGATAATTTAGTGATTTTTGAAGGGAGCTATTTTAGTTCAGTTGGTAAGCAGCTGGCAAAGTCATGTGAGGCTAAGAGTTTGGATAGTTCAGGTTTCAGAGAAGTTACTAGAAGTTCAATAAGCTGGTTGATATCTGAATATGAGGGCTGAGCTTTATGGAAAGCAACTTCTGCTTCATCCTTTGCTTTTTGTTGCTCTAGCTTGTCCTTCTGAGACTAAAGTAAGTAAACCTGAGCCATCAACTCTTTAATTTGAACTGATTTAGGAAATGGAGGATGTGGAATTGAAGTGTCTTCAGGTACATCATGAGAGGTAGCATGAGTGTCTTTATATCTTTTAGTTTCCTCCTCTCCACTCTCATCTGAAACAATGATGGGCAATCTTTGGGGAGTCAAGAGTGAAGAAAGTATATCTTGTGTCTTGCATAAGATTTGATAGATCTTCTAGATTTTTTTTTCTGTGAAATTTCATCAGATCTTGACTCCTTATTAGTACATAAGTCAGTGTGTGTGCAGTTTTTAACCCATCTCTAGCAGATTTTGTTTTATCTATAAGAACACTTGAATTAGTCTCTACAAATATGTGATCAAGTGAATAGTTTTGGGTTCCTTCATTCATACCCTATTTTTCAGGTATGAAGTCATTAGGAGTAGATATTCTAGGATCAGCTTCAGTTGTGAAATCTACTGAAGCATCACATCTTGATGCATACTCAAAGTGAAAATGAAAGAAGCTGAATAAACAGGTTCAATAATAATAAATGTAGACATTCCACTACTAAGCTGAGAGTGGGCTCCTTCTTCACTGGTGGCCCCTAAAGATGTTAAGCCA
>BQNB010141552.1:0-17256 GCA_026074375.1 Tanacetum coccineum
CTTGCCATTTCACTGTCTTCTTCTACTTGTAATCTTCTGCTGAGCATCAACATCATAGCTTCAGTTGTCAAAGGATAATCCTTTTCTAGTAACATATAAATTTCATGTCCTCTTGTTGAAGATACATGATGTACTACACATGATTCATATAATCTCCAAGTCAAAGGATCATGCATATATATTTGTAGCTTCCACAATGTATCCTCCTTATATGGTTCATAAATCCTTTTTAGTTCAACCCATAGTGCTTTTTCCATGTCTTCTGTTAGTTGTGCTGATGTAAACCTTTCTTTAACCAATCTCCATAGTGTATCAAGGTCTTCTCTGTCAAATGCTTAAAACATATCTTCAAAACTTTGATATGCCTTTGTGATATTATTGACCTTGATTATCTTCCAATACTTCTTTGAATCCTCTGCATGAATTTCCCAAGCTATGATAGGATACTTAGTTTGTAGAACTTCTGCCTTGAATTCTTCAACTGTAACAATCTTCATCATTTTCTTGAGATCTTCTTCAGATAGTTCTTTTGGTTCTATAGTAGAATGCACTTGAGTAGATTCTGAACTTGAAGCTTGAACTGACCTTAACTTCTTAAAACTTTCCTGAAGTAATGTCTCATCTACAGTCCTCTTTTTCTTTGACTTGCTAGCTTTAGAATCCTTTTTGAATAAAGTCTGTACCTTCATGTACTCTTCTTCAATTATAGGTCTGCTCTGCTCATAGTTCATACCTTTGAAGTTTGTCATCTTGTAACCAGCCATATTCTTCAAATAGATCTTCATATTCTTTGTTGCTTGAGCTATTGTAACTGGTTTCTTCTTGAGAGCTTGATACCTTATCATTGATCCTGACTGTCTTTCTTAAACTTGTTCAACAATTTTATTCCAGTCAATATCATCAGCTTCTTTTCTTTCTTGATCAAACTGTTTTTGTAACTTCAAAGCTTTTTCAAAATCAATCTTTTCTTGCTTTTTCCTTGCTGCAGCTTTTGCCTTTTCTTCCTTATCTAGCTTCTGAGCTATCCTTTCATCAGTACAAAGAATTTCCTCAGCAATACTAAAAATTCCTGCAGCAGTACTAACTTGTGAATTATCAGTACTTCTTCTTTTTCTAATGTATGTCTTAACTTTTTCTCTGGAAGCTTCAGCAAGTATCTTAGCTGCACTTAGAACACTTAACTCAGCTTCAAATGTTTTTTGACTTTGTTCATCAATCTGTGAAGCTTTCAAAGGAGTAACTTGCTGCTCATCATACTCCACTCCTGCATACTCTTCCTCTTCATCTGCATTTTCTGCTTCTTCCATCTTCCCCTGTTTGACAGGATCCTCTGAAATCAAATCCTCTTCTTCATCTGAGATGACCATCTTTACCTTTTTCCTTGTGTTGGTAGACTTGAGCTTGTCCTCTAATCTTTTGACTTTCTTCACCAATTTTGTTAGAGCCTGAGCATGAGTCTCCTTAGTCTGTATGAGATCATGTTCCAAGGTGGTGACTCTATCAATCAATTTGGTACACAAATCCGTCAATCCTTTGAGTTTCATGCTGCCCTCAACACTTCCAAGTGTGTAACCTCCTAGGAGAGGTGAATCATGAGGCATAGTGGATGTTGTGTCTTGAATTGGTGGTTCAGTAAAAGGTGTAGATATAATAGGTTCAGATGTAGGTTCTTGAGTAGATTGATTTGGTGAGGATATGAGATATGATGCAGTTGGTTGTGAGATAGTAGGTTGAGAAGTATGTGGTGAAGCAATAGGTGTGTGTTAGGACTCAACAGAGTGTGTTGGTCCTTCACCCTGACCAGGTTGGTCATGATGCAACATAGCATCAAATAGGGGTGTAGGTTCCCCTGAAAAACCTATTTTCATGTTGCTAAAAAGTTTTCTTGTTAAAGTAGGAGCAACATGTGTTTTCTTATGTTGTTTAAGAAGCTTTTTCTTTTTGTTCAAAAGTATTTGAATAAACCGTGGATACATCAAAAATTTCATTTTACTATCCACATTTTTCACCATACCATCAAAAATCAATTTTGAAAAATTAAAAGTCATGTTGGTAGCTAAACAAATGATTGCTATTGCAAGATTACTTGAAAATTGTTCCCATGAAGTTTTCTTAGGACTTATACAATGTAAGATGGTGTGAATCAAAAATCTCCATTGGGTGAAAATTTAGCCTTTTTGAAAGTAATCTTGTCATCAGTAAAAACATACCCCATTAGAGTGAGATTTTCAAAAATTTTAGTATTGGGCAACAGATTAATACCATCTGCATCTGCTAATTGGAGATGTCTCCTAACAAATGCTTCAGTAATAACAAATGTATGCCCATCAACTATGACATTTATTTGTTGTTCTCCCTCATTGACTGTCTCGACAGTTGCGGTCTGCCAAAACTGTTCAATTAGAGAATCATAGATAGTAGGATTTGTAGTTAAGGCATACCTGATATGACTATCAGCAAGAAAATCTACTATCTTATGGAATTCTTCACTTCCAGTTGGCTTTTGAATAAAAGCTACCATATTATGCTTGTCGCATAATTCCATATTAGCCATTAGCATAGAAGAGATGAGCAAAATATCAATGTGAGTACTGGGTTAAGCTTGATTAATACTGAATTAGAGTTTGGTAAATGCAATTGAGATTTTATAGAGAATGTATAAGGTGTTAAAAACAGATAAGCAAGCAAGTTGTATCTTTATCTTGAAAGAAAGTATGTAAATAAAGTAAAGATAACAACTTTCCAAATTAAGCACCTTATATATGCAAATAGTTGTGTAAAATCTCAACGGCAATATTCAAAGAGTTGAAAATCTGTTATTTGACCAAACAATGAAAACGGTAACCCAGCAGTACAAAATCTGTCTAGCAGTACTAATTTTGTACTAGCAGTACAAAGTTTTAACCCAAATAGTATTAAGAATTTTGCCTAACAGTATTAACCTTTTCTCTAATAATCATGCAACAACCTGCCTCTATTCATCACATACACACTAGAAATAACTAGATAGACATGTGAGAATTCATGAGGATCCATATTTATGCATAACCCGTGAATAAAAATCAAAACTGTGAAACAAAACAAAATACCATTTTTGACCCATTTCTTTCTAAATTTAACCTTAAGGCAACCCAAAAACTTAGTTGAAAGTATAGTTTTTGGTAAACTACTAGCCATCAACGGATTTGAGAATGCTTCATTGCAATAACATGGTGCATTGATAACCATATAGTTTTGGGTAAACTATCAACCATTAATGGATTTGAGAATTCTTTACCAAGAGCCATTTGCTTTGGACTAGCCAGTTCTTAATGTCTGTTAGACATGGTGAACTGATGACCATTTGTGGTGTGGTTATAAAACGAACACCGAAAGACCATCCATTCTATCATCAAAGTCCTCCCCTTAAATCCAACTATACTTCTTTTCATAACCTGCAAATGTTAGCCTAAAACATAGAAAATACAATAGCAGTACTAACATAGCAGTATCAAGTATAATTAGCAGTACTAGTTATACTTGGCACAAGAGAATTAATTTCTCTTGGGAACCCAAGCCATTACTGACTTGTTTCTGCCTGTTGGATCAATATAGTTAAATTGCTTACAAATACATGATCCAGTATTCTTGGAGACATGATCTATCACCTTTATTTTAGGTCTCCAAACCCAGCATGCTGTAGGCTTAACAGCATTAATCCTTTGTTCCCCAACAGCACTTGTCATTCTTTTTTCCTTTAACAATATTAACAGAAATTACCTTAGCAGTATTAACTTTGTTATTTAAATTTATGTTTTTAAGTGCTGTTAGTGTGTAAAAAGGTCTTCTTAATGGTGAATGTGACTTTTGAAAAGCATTTGTCCTTAGTTTTGCAACATTCACAGAGGGTTTAGGTACAACAATAATAAATGGCCTAGCAGCACTAACTGGTGTTGCTATTCTTGAAAAGCTTTGCCTAGCAGTGCTAATTGGTATTAGGCCAGACTTAGATAAAACTGCTGAAGGAGCAAAATTCCTTCTAGAATTAGAGAAATTTTGATGATTAGTCCTCATAGCATTATTTTAAACTGGTCTAACTTCCATTTGACTAGTTCCCTTTTGCACATTATTCAACACAGGTTTTTGTACCATCCTTTTATCATGAAAGTCTCAATCTTTGATTAGATGGTCAAAACTACCACACAAAACAAGCCTTTGGTGTAAACTGAAATCTAACTCCTAATTTCTTAGACATTGGTGTATTCTAGTTAGTTCTGTTGTTCCTAGGGTTTTGACTAACTTTCCTAGGTTGATTAGCTTGCTTAGGTTTTTGTTGAGCATTAAGAGATTCTAACACTACAGTCTCATCCTCATCACAATCAAAAACCCAATCTTTAATTATTGGGGCATCTAAAGTTTTTTTTAACTTCTTTAGAGGTATCTATACTAACACTCTTATTGACCTTGACACCATATCCTTCAAATTCAGGCTGTTTAAATTCCTTAAGACCTGAATTTGATAAATCAATAGTAGGGGGTGCAAACAAGCTTGTAAGTGGAGGTGCAACAACATTATATCCTAGACCCTTTTTATTGTTATAAGATATTTGACTTCCTATCAATTTATCTAAGCTCTTAGAAGCATTTTCAAAGTTGTCAATTTTAATCTGATTGGTCTTTTTTCTTTCTTAAGTCTTTCTACCTGTTTCTTAAGAGCATTAATATCTGATTCATTAAATGAGGCATCTCTTTTAAAAACAGCAATTTGATCACAAAGCATACTTTCATTTTTCTTGTAAAAGACTAGTTGTTCTTCTACTGAAGCTAAACCTCTTTTATAGCTATCTAAATCAGATTCAGACTTATTAAGCTCTATTCTTAACTTATCATACTTAGACTTAAGATCTTCAAAATTCTTAAGACAAGTTTTAGAGCAAGTTTTATTATTTTGTACCTCAGAGTCAGAGAAGGCCATAAGTGCAAAGTTGGTAGGAGCCTCCTCTTCTGCCATGTAGCTCCAATCAAATCCAGTTCCATCTATGGCTAACATAGCTTTGGAAGAAGATTCTTCCACATTCACAGTTCTCGTTGAGCTGTCTTGATTTCTGCTCCTATTCTCTTGACTCCTAGGATTTCTGCACTCTCTAGCAAAATGTCCCATCTTATGACAATTGAAACATTCCACCTTTTTCTTGTCATAACCAGCAGTATTACTTCCATTGATGATAATCTTCTTTCCATTTCTCTGATAAAACTTTCTTACTTTCATACTTAGTAATGCCAATTGCCACTTTAAATCCATTTCATCAAGATCATCTTTATGGATTTTCTCTAGGTGTTCATGAACAACTTGAGACCCATTAGGTTGAGTGGCCAGAAAAGCATAGACTATGGCATCACTAAGGCAATCAGTACTATTATTAGTGCTAGCAGTACTAACAAGAGTGCTACCAGTACTAACATGAACATTAGCAGTATTAACATCATTTGTACTGCTAGGAGCTGAGACAAAGGCCAAATTCTGAGAGCCTGAGTTTGAGTTAGAGGTTACACTTCTTTTGACCTCTGGTTCAACAATCTTAAAATTGTTATAAAGATCATCAAAACTTATTAAGCCCAGATCTGGTTTGTTCCTCCAGACCACAACATGCATGCTCCATTCAGAAAGGAAGACTTCTTAAGAATTTAAGGTTAAGATCTTCTGGAGAGATGATTTCACCTAAGATAGTTAACTGGCATACAATTTTCTGAAGCCGGTTAAAGATAGAGTCAAGTGACTTTGAGCTAAAAGCATTGAAGGTTTCATACATGTGCTTTAAGAGTGTCTTTTGAGTCTTCTTGGTGGCTTCATTACCACCAAATCTTGCTTCTATGGCTTCAAATAAAGACTTGACATACTTGTGTTTATTGAAAGTGAGTATATGCTCACTTGGAAGTGTCATCACCAGGATGCTTCAGGCTTTAAGATCATTCTTCTTTTGGATCTTCTGTTCAGCAGTAACAGCACCAGGCATTGTTGTAGTAGATGTACCATCTTCATTTGTAGTGGTTCAAGCTACTGGCTTGAAAGAGTTGCCTTCCTCTATGATCTCCCAGGAGCATAGTCTTAAAGTTGAATGTATGACTCTATTCTGAGTCTCCATGTGTCATAATCTCCTTGTTTAAGAAGTGGCAGTTTTGCAAGAGAATTGTTTTGGGTACTTTCTAAATCCATGGTTCTTGATCTAGGGAATGAACAGAGAGATGAATCTAGTTTGTTTCTTCTAGATCAAGATTTCAGAACACTTGCTCTGATACCACTTGATGGTTCCAATTGAATGGATCTTTGATTAGCTTGTAAAAGCTTTAGTTATCTTAGATAGATATAAACAACTAGATTAGAAACCTTGTGATGTATATATAAAGATTATGCGGAATTAATCTTTACATACTCAGAAGAAACAATCAAATAGTAAACACAAGAACTTTCACTATATTGAACAAATCACAAAACAACTATATGTTTTGCCTAACAACTAATCGTATGTGTATACTTCTATGAGATGTATCTATTATTAAGTATTAAGTCTTAAGTATATCTAACTATGCCGTAAGGGTTCCTTTTATACACCAAGGAAAAACCCTAATAGGCTTACAAAATGCGTTAAGAGATTATGCATATCTATTCCTAATATAACTCATGCATATCTCATAAGAAGTACTAATAAACTAACTAACAGTACTAACTTATACTGGCAATACTGATCATAGTATTGGCAGTACTAACTATAACTAACAGTACTAATAACTTAGTCTGTATTCTTCAATCTTCACTAGCAGCACTAAGTCGTCAACTAGCAGTATGAACTTGTAGAAGCCTTTAATTCCCAACAATAACTTTACAAACGACTACTTGATAACTTCAAAGTAAAACAAAATCACTACAATTTCTCTATTATAGTTTGTAACCCATACAATTGCTTATAGTGAAATGTTGGTCCAAAGTTTATGTATTACACAACTGCTTTTTATAACTACTTTTCTTTTATTTTTGGCAAAAGGAATATATATTAAACTAAAAAGCAAAATTAGCTTGCGACTATCAAGTGATATCTAAATATGAGCAGCCCAGTAATTGAAGAGACTATAATAGACCATTAATCATGTTGTTTCGATTCATATGAATTGCAAAATAGGGTGTTCATCGGTTTAGTTATCGGGTTCTTCAGTTTATTAGGTTCGGTTAAAAAAAATTAGTAAAATCGAAAGCCGAACCAAATCGAATTCAAATTATATTCAACCAAACTGAATTTGGATTCGGTTCGGTTTGACCCGCATAACCCGAATTAAATCATTCATATTTTTTTAAAATTTAATTATATAGATTTTTAGCAAAAATAATTATTATTTCAAGCTTAATAAGTGCTTTTTAATACGAGGATAAAATTTTGGTGATATTTTTATTTATATAAATATATATACTTATAGAAAATATGTAAAGCTAGAACATACCCTAGTTGAGTAATCAGACTCGTGTATTGTTAAATGCAAGAAATATGTAAATGCCTACTTTCATAAATAGATAGTAAGCTTTCCAATATTAACTTTTAACATCGTACTCATATAAAAATTCTATAGATACTTCGCTCTAAGAAAACCTTCCGGTGACCCTCCAGTCTGTAATCCCTTGAACACAATGAACATTACAAGATGATCTAGATATCAACAGCGGATGTTAGCAGCTTCAACACAACGCCGATACATACAACAAACCTTGGCATCGATTTGCACATACCAAACAATTCTCAGAATCGACGTCAATAAGTTCTTGTTTTAGCTCTAGTCATACGGCTCTCAAGCTATGAGGTGATTGTCTTGCCATTGAGTTTTGGAAACGCATATTGTTTGCTAAGAACACCCCTTTTCTTTTGTGAGCAAAATACCCTTTCACCATATTCTTGTATATCAAAATCGACATTATGGAACCAAAAAGGTATGTGTGTGTGTTTTCTCTCCCCTTAGGGAGAGAAACTCCTATCCGGCCCCCATCTCGCTCTCCTACCTTTTTTGATCATCTTGGAACCCTAAAACTTTCTTGTTTTTAGGGATTTGGATCGATTGATCTATCCATATTATTATTCGAAACCTTTTTTAGGATTTTGATTTGTACGTGCGGCTCACCTTAATCTGATCGTTGTTCTTATCTCTTCTTTCCTATTCATCGTATATATATATATAATGTTTATGATCTGTGCGGATCTGAATTCGGAGCTAGGGTTTCATTATGGTTTTAAGGTGTACGCTGTTGGTTTGTAGTTGTGGAATGATTGATCTTTTTTTATTAATCTATCCATTCGTTATTCGAAATGTGTTTGGTTTTGATTGTTTATGCGTGGCTAAAAAAACCTTAGTACTTCCACTCTATAACTCCGTTTTTCTTGTTCTTAACCTTTATCGTTTCAGTTATGATCTGATTTAGGGGTTTTAGAAATAACATTCGAATATATACTTATGTTTTGGTGGGTTATTATGGTCGTAGCTGCTAGATTGATTGAAACCCTAATTTTTAGGGTTTTGATTTATGTTGCTGCAATCTTAGATCTTAATTGATCTAGGGTTTGCATGGTGCTGCTGTGCAGTATGGGTTATGTAACGGCTGGTAGAAACCCTAATTTTTTAGGGTTATCGAGGGAAGTTTTTACCATACATATCGGTGTATGTGGTGCTGGTTGCTAGATTTTCTTTATTAGATGATATAATGGCCCAAGCCCGTTTGTGGGCTTTGGGTCCATTAGGATTTCTAGGTATGTTGCATTATAAATACCTTATCAATAAACATAATACCTCACGGGGTTTACATTGTTTAATAGTCTTATCATCCTTTTGATTCTTTTTACCTAATGTATTTATCACCGTGTGAAGATCTGGATTAGAGGCATGATATGGGAGTGTCGAAACCCTATTTCTAGGGTTTTGTATTAGACCTAAGGCTATTATGAGTCTCTAGATTTATTGTGGTAAGTACTCTTTTAGGTTCGTCTCTTATGCTTTTTTGGTACGATTGATGACCTGGAGGGGATGGGATGCGCATAGAAGTGGGACGTGTACTTATGTTGCTGATGATTTTGAGCAGCCATGTTATGATGTCCCTTGGTTTGTATTGCAATGGAAGTTAGCCATGAAGGCTATTTGGTAGTTTGTTGGATTTTGGATATGCCTGTTTACCATTTACGATTTATCTGAATGAATCATACAGGTTTGTCTCTTGGTTTGCCTTTATGGAAGTTAGCTGTGAAGGCTATTTGGAAGTTGCGACTGAAATACTCTACATGGACACTACTTATTCTCAAGGTTTTAAAATGGGTTTCAGAAGTTGTTTGTAGTCATCTTGATAGCTTAGAATTAGAAAGATATTATGGTGTCTTTCTTTTGTTGTAGTAAGAATGATGTATCATTATTATTTTGTTTTTTGGTCTTTGCACTATGGTGCGTTGTTGTGTCCATGTAATGGGTTGGGCTGTAGGAATTCACCTACACCTTTTGTACTTAAACGCTTTTTGGTGTAATATATTTACCGGGGAAACCCTTTACCAAAAAAAATCGACATTATGCATTCAACCAATACACTGAAAGAGGTTGTCTAAGTCAACATTCACATTTTGTAGGTACTGACTGGAACTTTGATAAAAACATTTCCTTTAAGAAATTTTTACCTCATCAAATCGATTTTCATCTCGAGCAATTCAATGCTTTAACAATAACCTCCAGCTCAATCTGGTGTGCTTTACTTGGGTCCTTCTGCTTTTGAATAATATAGTTGTCACGGTGATATAAGTGAGATAAGCCATCAATTAATCCTATGATTTTTTACAGTTAGAGTAGATATCGAGTAGAATTATAAAGCTTACATTTTCTTTACCAGTTGTTGGTGTACACCAAATTAGATTTCGGTTTAAACCAAGCAAACCAAATTCAAGTGAACTCCAAAAAATAAAAAACGTTTCCCCAAAATATAATCGAAAAGTTATAATAAAAAGCTAAAATTTTCAAATAAAATTAACAAATAAAAAAGTCTCACAGAATTCTCAAGTAAATCAACAAAAAAAAGTTTAAGAAATGAAAAGGTTTAAGAACTTAATGAAAATAAATGAAAGCGAAATAAGATAAATTTTCTTCGACAACAGTCTTCTTCCAGAAGCCTTGTTAATTTGAATATTTCATCTTCAAGCATCCAAACATAATTGCAACTTCACTCTTGCTCAGTATATGTGAATTTATATGAATCAAATAGGCAAACTCTTGTTTAGTTGTTCACGAATATGCATCAATGCTTGATTTGAGAAGTGATTAGTTTAAAAGATATTATAAAAAATTAGAATTGCTAGTAAGGACATACGATAGAATATATATATATATATATATATATATATATATATATATATATATATATATATATAAAATTAACTTTTTTTATGTGTATAGAGATAAAGGAGGTCTAAGACTTTTCAATAAGCCAAGTGTACACAAACACTCGTCGCCTCCTTATTAAGTGTCGAATAAGCTCAAAAAGCGAATAAGCTTATAAAATAAGCAAACCGAAATAAAAGAAAGAGAAATGCACAAACCAAAATTTTTTTTAGCTAACTAAACTTTTTAAAACTTAAGATTAAGCTCACGAAGATCTAGGAAACACAAAGCTTAATGAATAAGCCGAGGTTAAGCACTCACGATTTCCTTTATGATCTCGAAATAAGCTTAATCCTACAATAAGCACTTCGAAAAAAGAAAGAAAAGAAAAAAATAGAAAAGAAATGAAATAAGTAAAAGCTTATTTGTATATATAAGCTTAGATTCAACCAAATAAGCTAGAGGATAGCTTACTTGAACTGAAAATAAGCTATGGAAACAATAAGCCCAAAGAGCTTATCGAATAAACAAAAGAAAAGAAAAAGAAAGAATAAGCCAAGATAAATAAGCACGTAAAAACCAACCATCATTTCATTAATAAGCTCAAAATATCTTTTACAATAAGCTCCAGATCTAGGGGTATTTTTTTCATTTTACATCGAGCCACCATTAATCATTGCTTAATGATTACGCCAATCATTGCCTTGGGTCTCCATACCTCGTACGTGACAGTCTGTCACCCTTCCAATCCACCAATCTGTTGCTGCCATGTCAGCTTCTGGATCATTCTATTACCGAGCCAATGATTGGCTCGGATCCCGAGCCTGCTACAGTACCTCGTACTAGCAAACTATGAATAGTACCTCATACCCAATCATTAGCTTTGCTACGTGTCACCACCTGAGTGGTCCATGAGGCATGATAACTGTTCTGGCACCGTCACCGAAGCACCACCGGACCACCTGTCAACGGAGGTCAACGGTGGCGGTCAACAGTGGCCAACGACGGTCAACGGTGGCAGACCACCATGGACCACCGCCGGACCACCACCGGACCACTGGTCAACGGTGGTTGACCGTCAGTCAACGATCATGTCAACGGTCGGGTCAACAGGTCAGGCAGCCACGTGGCATGCCACATCAGTTGCCACATCAGCTGCCACGTCAGCATGTAGGTCCCATGTCAACTAACGTGGCAGTGCCATGTCAGCCGACTGGGTCCCACTTGCCCACATGGTAGCCACATCAGCAGCTGACGTGACAGAGGGGATTTTACCCTCTAGCAAGATTCGAACGCCAGACCTTATGGTTATGGCTTTAGGGCCACACATGAAACCAATTGCTCTACGCAAAGATTTCGTTATATATACCTAATATTATTTATTTAACCCTTAATTAAGCCATGTTAGATTTATTAATAACTAGGGGTTCAAATAAGGCGTAAAAGGTTCAAATTAGAAAGGTTCAAATATAAAAGGTCGATACCGCTGGACTCGTAATTTCATGCTCTTTCCAATGGAGTGATCGTGGGATTTTTACGAGTTTGTTTGAATATCGATAAACGTGAAAACGTCATCGAAAGTCACCTAAAAATTATCGTTTTTGCTTCGTTTTCAATCCTTTATACCTGTAAGACATAAAAACACAATACAAACATATTTTTAAGATAATTACTCATATTTTAGTGTTTTAGTCCATTTTAATGTGTTTTCTGAAGTACAAATGATGTGTGTTTAAGCACAACCTCCCACTTATCACAGAAGGTCTGACCAGCGTGTAACCAAGTAGGGCAAGAGGTAAGCGACGAGCGTTAATTGCATTGTAAATGAAACTCTTAGTTTTATGAGACACATGACCTTAGTAACTCATATAGTAATGTCATGTACATGTTTTGTCTCATCTTATGCCTCGGGTCCAAGGTCTGATCAAGCATACTCGATTTAAGTCCACTAAAAAAGAACTTGCAAAAATTGACATAAAATTGACCAATAGAAAAAAAAAATCATGGGTTGGAAAAGCCCTGAGGTTTGACCAGAGAGATCAATCCAAGTGCACGTGTTCTTATTTTGGTTGGCATGGACTTAAAATTTCACATAGGGGTATACACATAAGTTTAATAAAAAACATGTGAAAACAAATGTGTACAAAGAAGCATGCAAAACATCTTTGTAGCACAAGTTAAGAAAACGTTTTGTTAAATTTTAATCTTGACATCATCCTGTCAAAAGTTCTCGGTAGCTCCATTTGAACGCACAAAGAAGCGGAGAAGCGGGTCAGCGCGAAGCTTATTAAAAACCCGACTTCTTTAGGGAAACAAAATGCCCCGCCTTATACCTCTCTTATAGTTTGTTTAATGGGTGAGCCAATTTACCAATTGACTAACGATGTATTTAAGAAAAACTTTTAACTCTCCAAGAAAACAAGTTTCATATTTTAATATCCGTATTTATTTGTCCAAAACCAAGTTTTACAAATAATGCATAACATGTCACTAGGAGTATATAATTATGTGTGTCATTTTACAGACAAATTTAAACCAAGTTTTTCTTTAAGTATTAGTCCGTTTAGAGTTTCAAAAAATCTTTTGCATATAGTTATAAGTCACACGGAGTATAAGCATATAAACAGACAAAAAAAGGGGATGAGATGAAGACAGAATCAATTTGGAAAGGAGTAAATCACATAATGCCCCAAGTTCTCATAAGAGTCTTCCCCAAACGAAGAACCAAAAGACTCTCACTAGGTTTTTTGCTAAAGTACCTAGATCGCCACATCCATCATATAATATGATTGTGTGAGTCTTAAGGTCGGGAAAAAAAAGAATAGAAGACTTAAAACTCTCAATTAACTTTTAATTTTAAATCTATTCTTATTCAATCTATACTAACTAGTAATAAAGTAAGATTCTAGGTTTTATTTATTTGTTATGGCAAGAATTGCATATTGTTGCCATAATTTTCAGTCAAAACAATAAATAAAGTTTTCTCATGCAGTTCTAGTATGTTTTATAAGTGTGTATTATGTGAGGGTCGTAAGGACTTCAGCACGAAGTTTTACAACTTCGTAGGCAGTGTACCTAATCGTTGTTGTATAGTATAAGCAAGACTCGGGGATTGTTATTGTTCTCTAGGGGAATAGGTTTGGGAAGGCTCGAACACGGTCTATAAGAATTCTAGGGGTTGAGAGAAGATTCTTTTTGTGTTTTTATATTTTATGAAAGCATGTAAATCTATGATTTGAGAGGTTAGTTTGTTTAACTAATAACTAAACTAATTATAATCTATGCTACTGGTGATAAATTTATGATAAAAAAGTGTATTTACCTAATCGTGCACTACTTATCAGATTGCTTCTCCTAGATCTGTTGCTTTGTCACACTTGTGATGATTTGTGTAAGTATTTCCTAGGTCATGAACGGATTACACGAACCTGCCGTCTATTTAATATGCCGTTAGGGCAACACACAAGTAAGGTAGTATGAAGACTATTACAAGGCCCCTAAGAGTATATTAAATTCATGTGAAATATCTTAAGAAGAATCAACCATATTAGGGGTAAGGTAGTATGAAGACTATTACCGATGGTATCTTTTCTACACTACTCGTGTTTCCCTAGACATATCAACAGCGATACAAACAAAAGCTGGTTTTCTAAAGCCTAAGTTTCATCAACAAGAAGCAACATCAAAAGGATCTACAACCCTAGTTTTCATCATGCAATCCAAAGTTAAAATGCAAAAATTAAGGGTTTAGCCGGCGCAATAGTTATAGAAGAAGAAAGCAAAGAAGATAAATCAATCAAACAACACATAGAAATATTGAAATGATTAAAGATAAATAACCAATAACTTTGATTAAAACATGGAATCAAAAGGTATTATACCAAATAATGTTTTTAAAAAAAAAAAAAAAAAAATAAAAAAAAAGCAAAAAAAAAGGCCCTAAAAAATAACCTACAAAGCTGCTAGAATGACTAGGTTTCGTCTTCCTGAGTTTTATAACAAACTTAACACATTAAAAACCCTAAAAACAGTTTTTAATTTATTAAATATCGATGTGACGAGCGTCGCTTAGAAATCCTAAACACTGTCGCCACCGATAGATGATCTAGATCCTCTTTAATCGGATGGGGTCCCAATCAATTAGACACAATAACAGACCAGCATTGTCCTGACGCCGTCACGAAGAAAATTCCTGACGAAGCGTCAATAATATATATCACGATGGCGTTAGATTTTGATGGTTATTGGGAGAAGCCTTCATGCCTTCTATGACCTCCCGTCTTTAGCCACTGTATGCATAAATCTTCAAGAGATTTGGTGTAGGTCCGTAATCTTGTCCGTTTCTTCTCCAAATGAGCCCAAGTCAGGTGTACTTCCTCCAAAAGCCATCTAAGTGCTAAAAACCTGAAAACAAATAATTAAGCATGTAATTTGGGTATATTTGCATGATTTAGGGACTTAAATAACCCCGAAATAGTGTATAAAATGACACTTTATCAAATACCCCTACACTTAGGATTTGCTCGTCCTTAAGCAAATGGGCTTTTCTACCTAGACAATAACATTATTAGGGTCATTTAACCTACTCTTTAAAAGCATCTTACAACACAACCTTCTAGAACTCGTAATTAAAACCATGGAAAATATATACTAGCACCTCACATAAGTGTTTGGGATTCTCTTATTCACTCGGATGTATAATAAATTATAACAAATATGGGAAATGGAAAATCAACACTCATTACTTGTCATAGCATATAAATTACCATAGGCTTGGTGTAGGATCAAACCTCCACCGCTAGGCGCAAGAATTATTCATTACTATCTAAGAGGGCTTTAAAGGGTTTTGGGGTGTAGGTGTAAGATAACATTAACAGAAACGGAAACGGATGATATATATTTGGGTGGTGACTTTGGGTGAGTTTTGAGTGGAAGGGTTAGCTAATTATTTATAAGAATACACGTTGGTTTGGTCGCTAAGCCAAAGACTCGGACAAAATATACAAACTCTACAAAACTCTACATCAATCTCTTTCTTTTTCTTTTTTTGACTCTAATATAAACATAGAAATAAGCAAATGGCAGCCCGTACATATTTTTTTACTCATTTTTTTATATTCATTTTTTTCGACACTTTTGCTCTACCAATGCTTAAACATATAATACATCATGAGGGTTTATGGATACACCCCTACACTTGAACTTTTACATACTCGATATTTACAATTTAACTTGACCCGATTTGAGGTGGATCAAAATAACATGGAGCTTATTGAGCTCTATTGGGGATAATAAATTACTTCTTCCCTAATTTTTTATAAGATGAATACTACCATGAATCCCAATCGTCCCAAAACAGTATTTACAAGGATAAGAACTTAGCAACCGTGTACTCAATAATTAACTTGGGTTAAAATAATAATGTACTAAAAGCGAGTACATATAAGGTACGCTAAGGCGATTTAGGTGTAAAAATTGGTTCAAGGGTGACAATGCTCTTCATTAATAGTCCGGCTTAACCAGAAAATTACGAGAATCATGAAAAAGGATAGGCTCGGAGGATTATACTAGGGGTATCCTGCACTAAAAATGAGTTCATGGCAAGGGTGTGGGATAGCTATATGATCGATGTGACCATAATAACAGTTAAAGGTTTAAAACATGGGTTAATCCTAGTGCCTCTTATCTAGCAAATCCTAATACTTACTATGCGGTCTCGGGATGCATCACAACAAAAAACAAGTATCTATAATTTAATATATTCTCTGGAACTAAAGAATCCACTCATATAATTTAATACAGAATATACTACAATGCTCCAGAAAAGGGCGACAAAGACCATACGTACACTAATCCATAACGAAGAAATAGACACATATGACGCATTCGAACCTTAAACACGAGAAAGGCTAAAGGTACAAAAATAACAAAAAATTATCCTTGGGTATCAATAATGGATGACCCAAAAATTCCTAAAGATTTTAAATAAAAAGGCGAACCTCACATTTTTAGGGTGGAGAGAAAAATTTGAGGGTTTTTTTGTGCTATTCATAAAATCAGGGACACAATTCCTATCCATTAGACGCTATTAGAACTACGGTTTTCCGTCGGTATTTGGTCCATAAATTTTTTATTTTTGCGTCAAAATACCTTTTTATGCTATGTTTTCGATAATATTACCCATCATTTAAGAAATAAGCAAATGAAACAATGAAGGAAATAGTTTCTAAGGCTTATTTATTCCCTCCTCAACTTAAGTGAAAGCATTTGTCCCACTCTAATTGTCTATTAAAGTACCTGAAGAAATGAATAAAAGAAAAGAAAACATGTCAAAGAAACTAGTACTCCCAAGGTTTGCTTAATGATTGGAGATGCAAAGCTAAAGGGTACAAATTATAAAGGTACAAATTATCTTGGGTATCAATAATGGATACCCAAATTCCTAAAGATTTAAAGGCGAACCTCACATTTTTAGGGTGGAATTTTGAGGGTTTTTTTGTGCTAGTCATACACATTCCTATCCATTAGACGCTATTAATACTCGGTTTTCGTCGGTATGTGTCATAAATTTTTTTATTTTTGCGTCAAAATTACCTTTTTATGCTATGTTTCGATATATTACCCATCATTTTAAGAAATAAGCAAATGAAAAATGAAGGAATAGTTTCTAAGGCTTATTTTTCCCTCCTCACTTAAGTTGAGCATTGTCCCTAATGTTCTATAAAAGTACCTGAAAAATGAATAAAAAGAAAAGAAAACATGTAAAAGAAACTAGTACTCCCATGGTTTGCTTAATGATGGAGAAGAAAGCTAAAGGTACAAATTATCTTGGGTATCAATAATGGATACCCAAATTCCTAAAGATTTAAAGGCGAACCTCACATTTTTAGG